>JANPWX010000076.1:832161-986448 GCA_024734555.1 Trochalopteron elliotii
CAGTGCGGTCCGTCCTGGCCCCGAGCCCGTGGCTCCGCACCGCGGGCCGGCGGCGGGCGCGGAGCCCTCCCCCGGCTGGGGTTGGGGGGGAGGGGGTGAGGCTTCTTGAGGAGACCGAGGGGAAAAGGGTTCTCCTTCATGGGAGGCAAAGTTTAGAAATGGGAGCTGCTCTAAGGTGAACTTGCGTGGCCTGGAAATACACGAAAATAGGAATATGTCTGCGAATGTATGAAAGTAGACGTTTTCCAGAGAAAGCGCGAAGGGCTGCTTCAGATCTGTTAGCCTTCAGGGTGTGCGGAGCCTTGAGCAGTCGGGGCTGCGCGAGCTGTGACACGGCGGGTACGAGCCCGCGGTGCATCCTGTCTGGCATCCCTCGCTGTCGCCCCTATCCCGCATCTGCGGGCAGGTGTTTTATAAGAAGATGCAGGAAATCCGAGGATAAAACGTGGTGTCATTCGGGCTCTCGGAGACTCTGGCAAGCCTTTAAGCTGCAGTGCTGAATGCTGGCGTGTGAAGCTTCTTGTCTTCCAAACCTCCCTCTGCACTTACTGGTCCAGCTATGGATGTTCTGGATGTGTTTGTGTCCACCTCCTCTCCTAGGTGTATTAAAACGTCTCCCAATAATGTGGACAGCATTGCATTTTGCAGCTGAGGTGTGTTTTTCCAAAGTTATTGTAAATGCTATGTGAATTTCATCGTTGTGCCAAGACATGTCCTGACTTTCTCTGTTACTTGATGTTCCCTAAATTATACCATTTGACTTTTTTCCCAGTTTGGCCTCATGTGAGATGATACCTTGCCTTTAATCATCTTCCCTGTCTTCTCAGCTCTGCTAAATTACATAGTGTCCTTTCTGAGGTGGATGGATGTGCAGAATGCCACTGATTCACCTCCTCTTGTACTGTTTCAACACACCCTTTCCTTCATTACAGCTGCATATTGATCAGCGGCTTTCACAGAACCACCCAGAATATTTCTAGGACTTTCCTGTAATTAAAAGAGCTCTGTGGGATGCAGGAGTTTTATTTCCCCTTTCTGCCTGCATCACTTTGCATTATTCAAGAGTGGACTCGATGTGCTGTTATATTAGCCTTTCACTTAGCTTGATTAAATCTCCTTGAAGTCCTTTGCAGACTTCTCTGAATTTGACTAAACAAAATCACTGTCTGCAAACACGTCTCACTCCTTACATCCAGGTCTAGGCATATGATGAATATATAAATCAAAAATTAGCATGAGAACATGCAAAAATGTGTTTTAGATTTGCTGAGTGACTCTGAAACAAAGCAGACACTTTGGTTAGCCAGCAATTAAGCCCTCAATTAAACATCCCAGTTTGCTGTGGTTCTTTCAGACAGCCATAATTCTAAATGTGGAATAGTCATGAGGAAAAAAAAAAAGTCTATTTTGATAAAAGTCACTCAAATCTCATTTTTTTTTTTTCTATTCACAACTAATCAACATGCTTCATTTCAAATTTATTTGAATGACAGGAGGAAAAACTTCCAAACTTTCTCCTTCTTCAGCTGGTTTGGTTTTGCTGTAGACCCTCAAGGTCTTGCTTGTGAATATAATAAGTGAAAATTTGTCAAACTGAACTACAGCCTTTAATTAAAACCCTCAACAATCCTCAGTTCTCAAGCTGCTTAAGGTCTGAAGCAACTGAACTCTGAAGCAAGCCTCATCCCTTTGGAAATCACAGGATCACAGAATGGTTTGGGTTAGGAGGGACCTTAAAGGTCACTTAGTTCCAACCCCTGACATGGGCAGGGGCACCTTTCACTAGACCAAAGCCCCATCCAGCCTGGCCTTTAACACCTCTAAGGACAGAGAGTCCACAACCTCTTTGGGCAACCTGTTCCAGTGCCTCACCATGCTGATAATGAAGAATTTCTTCCTAATACCTAAACTAAGTCTGCCCTCTTTCATTTTAAGGCCATTGTAAAATGCTCCAGTTTGAACAGCCTTCCTTTTTCCCCCTTTCCACCGTGACAGCTTATTTTCCAACAGTAATGGGGTATTTTTGTACCTCCTTGATAGGTGTTTGCAGAGGGGCTTTCTTCTGTATGGAAAGTGAGCAGGGAAGGGGAATTAATTTGGCTGCCAGGGAGAGGCAGAGGTGGCGAGGGGAGCAGGTGGCACCTTTGCCCCTTGTAAGGGCTTGGACCTTGGTGTTGCTGTGACTGCCAGGATATCTCAGGAGCAGCTGGAAGCGTGACCAGAGGCTCTGTTCATGAGTCACTGCGTTCTGGTGGTTGTGTTAAGTGAGAGCAGTTTTAGGTGTGATGATACATGAGGTAAGTCAGACTCTTGCTGGGTATTTTTTAATCTTCATTTTTTTGTGGTTTTTTATCTTGTTCTTTGGTTCAACCGTATTTCCCCACCATTCATTTCAGTGTTGACAGGACTGCTCACCTGTGAGTGGACACTCTGTTGAAGGAGCTGAGGATACCAGGGTGAAAACCCCTGTTTTGTCTCCCTCCAGTGTGCCTGATTAGCTCCATTTCAGGAAAAAAGTTGCTCCATCCTCAGATGTTTCTTATTTCCTTTGAAAACTTATCTGAACCTCCAGCACGTGGGCTTTAACAGTGGGCTGTTTAAGGCAGTCAGTAGTTTAAAGGACAGAGTTATTGCAGCTGTCCTAAGAAAGCGGGTGTCAAATTTCTCAGCTGGAAACAAAAGCACAGCCTGGTCCACCTGTTTCTCGGGGGAATGCTCTGCTCATGTAAATGGTATGTAGCAAAGAAAGGCACTGCTCAGCTAATTGCTCACAAACAGGGAAAATCAGAAGTAAGGAATGTCTTTTTCAGTGTTAGGTAATAGATGGAATATTTAGTTGATGTTCAAAGAAACAAATACACTCCAAGTAAAAAATATGAATGGAGGTTTTCATCTCTGAGGAAAAAAGACCATATTGCTGCATCAAAATAATTGATAACTAGGCATAAATATTGAGTATTTTGTGTTCTTTTTTCTTTGCCTTTTATTCTTTGGTTGGTTTTTTTTTTGAGACTTGGATTATGTTTCCACCCCTTCCCACATCAGTCACCTCTGTTAGAGGTTTAAATCTTCTCCTTTTTTTGGGTGTCCCACACAAGGAAAGGAAAGATTTATAGAGACCTGTACAGTTAAGAAACCATGCATTTTTTAGGAAAGAAGTTACGAGAATTGACTGCAAGGTGTGATCCTGACATACTATTTTCCTGAAGTTGGTGTGACTTGTTTCTGTTTTTTTTGCTGGTTTTCTTTTCCCCACTAGAGTACTCTTCTGAAATGACCCTGTCCCATTGTTGTATGGCACTCTATATTGCAGTTAAAAAAATAGTAAAAATAATTCTGAAGAAGCAATTATTGCGAATAAAATTGTTTTTAAGATTTGGTTATACTACCTTTAGTAAATGAATGTCAATCGAAGCTCTAGTTGGTGAACTATGTTTTTCCTTTTTTGCACTATGCAACATTTATTCTGACAATTTGGCTTTTAGGTCCTACCTCACATAGCAAGCTGGCCTTTGGAAGCAGTGATATTTTAGGCACTCTCTTTAGAACTGTACCAATTCAAGATACATCTCTGCAATGCAGCTTTTCCACATTCTTCTTAGGACCCAGCAAAGCCTGTGGAAATCACAGACTGATCTATCTGAAGGCAGAACTTTAGTTTTTAAGTCAGTACAATGATACACAGAATCTGATTTAGAAACACCATCAAAATTGAAATTCTGCACTTCAAAATTTTAATTTACAAATTTCCAGCAACCACAATGCATTTTTAAAACTGTGAAAATACCAGCTTTTTAAAAAGGCATGGCAAGGCATTTTGAAAATATCGCTAGACTTCCTAAATTATAAAGTGGAGACATCTGAAGTATGAAATTACTCCACCTGCCTCATTGCTCTTACTAACCAGTCCAAAATAATAATTATAAGTATTTGCTCTTGGCACGAATTTGCATTGCATTAACTTTTCCCACTCCTCCTCAGAACAAGCATTAAAGGGAAGGCCTGAAGCCTGTGCTTTCACTGACTAAATTAGGCTAACTATTTTGTAAAACAGAATCATTTCGTGAGCAGGCTGCGTGTGAAGAGTGACTATATCCTGAAATGCTCCCGTTTTTCTGCTTTCACCCTCTTTTCTCTTACTGCTGTTTTCCCGAAGTTACCTGCCTTCAGCCAGCCTGTGAGGAAGAAGCAGCAGCTCCGTTCTTGTCTCAGGAGATGCCCCCTCATCTGCAGAGACAGCAGTGAGCCACTGCTGTCTCAGGGCAGCACCCAGAAATGTTGACGAGTGTAGAACACCTAAGAGACTTGACAGTGTTTTGGTTTGTTTCCCCTTTTCTGGCCAGGTTTCATAAACATTTCAGGCTAGATGGATGGATTCTCATGATGCAGCTAGACCTCCCGAGCTGTGCACTGCAAGCATCTCACACCATCAGCCAGGTTCACATGATACTCTTGCTTTTCTGTGCAGCCTGTGAACACAGAGTTGATGGTTTTGGTGCAGCTCTTTCAGCCAGTTCCAGCTTGGGAAGCCCTCTGCAAGCCCCTACTCTCAAGTCAAGGGATTGGGATATTTCCCTCTTTTGTATCAGATCTTTGAAGTGTTGCATTAGAATTCTCCAGTGTTCTTTTCCATATTATTCAGCTGAATGCAAAAGCCCCCTGTGTAAATCTGTGGTGAGGAATAAGACATAAATTAAGAAATTTGACTTGGATTTCTCATGTGGCATTTTCACACTGCCCACAGTGAGCTGAGTCTGTACTTTATGCCAGAACCACACACCCTACCCAGACCCAGTCATTACAGGGACAGCAGTTTCTGATAGATTTTCCCCTTGTCCTCACTGCATTACATGTGAGTTTCAGCACAGTAACAGGACTGGAGTAGGGGTCTGTTTCAGGAGGGACTGAGTTTCGTGCTTCCTTCCAAGCCCAGAAACAGGAGCTGCTCCCACAGAAGCTTCCTCCCTGTGTGAATCCATGGAAAGCACCATGGACAGTGGGAGCAGGCAGTCCAGCATCTTCTCCCAGTGACCACGGCACACCACTTGTGTCAGGGAAACCCTTTTCATGTTAATAAAAGTGTCTGAGCTTCGTCCCACTCACAGGGTTTTCTCCTTTGCGAAAGGGATTGTTTGGCATGCTGCAGTTTTCTGGCGTGACTACTGGTGGATTATATATGAACTCTGCTGGCCTGGAGGAGGCACAGGGAGCCAGGGTCCCTTCCTGCCTCCATCTCTGCAGCTGCCACCCACACTGCCAAGTTCCCTGATGGGGACTCGGTCCCCTTCTCTCCTAGTTCCCAGTTGGGCAGCTGATAATAATTGCCAGTTGGCTACAGGACTTCTGCCATGGTGCTGTAGTACCATCAGGCTCTGCATATGCAGATTAACCACAGAGCAGGATAGAACAGCACTGTCAGTAAAATAAAAGGCTGATTTAATTGTTCTTTTCACTTGCCCCTCCATTTGTTTGGGGTTTTTTTAATTATATTGAGTCTTGAAAAGTGAAGTTAAGATAAAGTTACGAAATCAGAGCGTCTGTCTCATAGATAACTAAGAACTGACTGTACTTACTCTCAGCTGGAGTTTAAAACAACAGTTCTTTGCAGCTACAGAGGTGAACAGCTATTCTATTATTTAAACATTTTGTTTGGTTCAACCATGTACAGGGTAGAGGCTTTCCGTGATGCAGCATCTGCTATGGAGCAAGAGAAAGAAATTCTGCTTGAAATGATCCACAATATACAGAACAGCCAGGATATGAGGCACATCAGTGAAGGTGAGAAGCTGCTTTCCTGTACCATCCAACTTACCCAAAGTCTTATCAGCCCATCTTTTAGGGAGCAGCTCTGTGTGAGCAGCTCTTTGCTGCTGGTAAAGGTGCAGCATTGGAGCCAGCTGAGGTTGTTGGAAGTGTCACCCATTATCTTGAGATCTTGTTGAGTGTAAATTCATGCTGTTCAGGTGGATGGACTACCATGAACGTCACTACTGTGTATGTGAAAGCCTATACTCAGTTCACTGATACATTTTCAAAATCAAGATTAACATCACTCTGCTGGGGGAGAGACATTGATGATGATGATACAGTTGAAAATGATTCTGACTACTGGACAGGCATGAGTGTTAGAAAGTGTACAGCCTGCAAGAACCTGATGATTAAGATCATTGTCACAGTTCTTGATTCATGGCTTTAAATATATTCCCTAAACCTGATTATTAGGTGCTTTAAATTGCTGGTTTATTGGCTCTTCAAGAGCCTATGTATCAAGTGTGTTGTGTTTATGATTTTGAAAAGCAGGTGTATTTTCAGAAAACAGAAAAGCAGTTTTTTCATGGGCTCTTATTATCTCTAGTTTTCTCTGTGAGGCCTTCTGAGATATTGTCTAAATCTCTCCTTCAGAATGGCACAAAAGTCCTTAATGAGCCAGTTCTGTTACTGAATGTTTCCTGGTAATATTGTATGTTTTGCTTTAAAGTGACACAGCAGGCATTGTGTCAGCACTGGAAAAACATTGCTTACAATTTTAGTAGAGTTCAGTGCCTCATTTCAAATCAGACACTGGCTTCTGTGAAATGAGTATGACTTGGGCAAATGCAAAAAGCTCATTTCTGGCTTCTGGAAATCTTGTTGATTGTCACTTACTTAAAAAAAAAGTTGCTTACTGCTAAGTTATAGCAGCTTGAGTGTCTTGATGATGCTATTTGCACAGGAAAGTATTTGCCTGTAACCAGGAATATTTTCTTGTTTTCGATGGAGGTGAGAGAGAAGAACTTAACCTGACGGCGAATCGCCTGATGGGCCGCACCCTGACTGTGGAGGTTTCCGTGGAGACCATCCGCAACGCGCAGCAGCAGGAGTCCCTCCTGCACGCCACCAAGATGATCGACGAGATCGTCAACAAACTCCTCGATGACTTGGAAGACGCCAAAACGCGCCTGATGTCGCTTTACGGTGCGTGCACGTCCGACGTGCCAGCAGGACCCATCGACCAGAAATTTCAGTCTGTGGTCATTGGGTGTGCCATTGAGGATCAGAAGAAAATCAAAAGGCGCCTAGAGACTCTGCTCAGAAACTTGGAAAATTCTGAAAAGTCCATCACGTTGCTGGAGCATCAGAAATCGTCCGTTCGGCAGTCTTGCAACAGCAAACAGGATTAACATACCCTCCTGCTTACTTCTGGCAAACCACAGGATGAGCAAGTGCCCATGAAAAGCACACAGAAGCCAAGAAAAGAATTCTTGTACGAGCACACACATGTATACGCATCCACAGGCACCAAAGTATCTTTGATTGAGAGGTGCAAGCATTTAATGGGTTTTGGTAGCATTGGCATTTACTTTTGGCAATAAGGAATGCTATCAGTTCTTCTGTAGAGTCAATACTGCTCTATTGCAAATTGTAACTGTGCTTCTGCTGAACTGACAGAAACTGAAAATCTAGCCTTTCCTCCACTCTCCTGGGTTTTTTGAAACTAAAGTTGTTTTGTCCTATCATGAGATTTCAGCTTTTCTCTGCTGTATACGTAGTGTGTGAATCAGACTTTTGGGAACAAAAGACAAATCATGGCAATAAATCAAAACAATTAATAAACCGTTTATGGTATTTTCATAAACAACACAGTGTCCTACTCCTTACCATTTATGATTTTGCACTTTTTGAATATTTTGAATAAACTGATCTCAGTACTTTTCTAGGGATAGACAGCTACCTCCAGTTTGTAACTGAGGAAGTGAAAAGCAACACTTTTTTTCCCTGGGAAATGTATTCTAAGGATCACCAGCCAGGCTCAAATTCTCAAAATCCCCCCTCCATGCCTGGTGAACCATTCTGCTCCCACAAGCTCACTGTTGCTTTGAAATTGCTGTGTGTTTCTTTTTAAAAGATAATAGAAATGGGAATTGTACATCAGCTATTACTCCAGTTCTGCATCATATGTGAAGCCACAGAGCAAAACATTTTGACTTCTCAACTGGCAACCACCGTATCTGTGTCTTGTGTAGGACAGTGCTTTGTATGTCCAGCATTACTCGCCTCTTTGTAAGTGGTTTTTGGTTTGTTTTTTATCTTCCACTCTCACTCACAGTAACTGCTGGGCATCATTGAATTCTGTGGCTGTGGGTCAAAAGTCACAGATTTCAGGTGTGCCTGTAGTTTTTTGACCCCCTGTAGCCTGGCCAGTCTTGCAGTACTTCACCCAAGGGTGGCGGTGCCCTGAGGGGAGCAGGGGGCTCTGTTCAGCAGCCTGCTGAACTTGGCTCAGGCTAAAACTCAGCTGAAGGGAGCCCAAAGGATCTGAGTGCTGCCCACCAACCACAGCTGCCTTGGTGGCAGTGCCTGGGGTGTGACAGTTGGAGTGTCACACCTGGATGCTCTGAGGGCACCAGCCCACGGTGAGAGCCCTGCACATCAGGCTCCTGCACAACCAACAGTCAGGAGCCCCAAGCTTTTAAGTGCCTTGGATGGGCTCAGATGCTCTGCAGGAAAACTCAACCCCAGCTGCTATGAGGTCACTGTCACTGCATTTAATTTGCAGAAATGGCACTTCAGGTGGGTGCTTTGAATGCAGTCCAAGTTTCAGCTTTGAGATTGTGAGAAGTTTCTAGGAGTTGGTAACATTAATTCTGTAATTCCACTTTAAAAAAATCTTCAGCTATCCAGCAGTTTTACAGTAATACACGGACTGGGTTGTTTTCAGAACTCAGACTGTGCAACACTTAAGTTGAACACAGCTTCTTGTTGCTTAGAATATTCCTTCAATATTTGGGGTTTTAAGGCCATTATAAGGTTATTCAGGCAAAAAGGTTTTTTTGTTTTCTTTCTTAGATCCTCGTTATTGTACTGATACCCAGAAGAATTTTTATTTCTTAGAGCACTTGTGCTATCACAGAATTGCAGAACAGGTGTGTTAGAAGGAACTGATGAAGGTCATTTAGTCCAATGTCTCTGTAATGAACCTAAAACATTGCCAGTTAATCCTTATCAGGGTGTTAAGCAAACACATTGATTTTTTGTGTTCAAAACTGCATGCAAGAGGAAGCAGGAGTACGTTACTTCCAATACTCTTCAGATTCCTGGGTAAAGAGGCAGACACAGATACTGATTTGGGTTTTACTAAAAAAAGAAAAAGCACCAAAACAATGCAAAACCCCCAGTCAACAATCACTAGTGACCTGTTTATTTTCAGAAAATGTGCCAGGCATCTTTGATGTATTTATAATACTTTAATGCCACTTCCAATGTCTACTATCTTTGACTTAAACCTTGTCACTGTATTGGCCAGACCAATCATGAAAAGCAAAATGACTGGGAAGAGGAGAAAAGAATCCCTATTTTGTACTTCAACCACATGGTAAAGAAATCAGAGGCAAGAGCTAAGAAACACCATTTCTATTGCACTGGGGTGTCCACACTTGTTTCTTTGAGTGCTCTCATGTGCTGCCTTGGGTCCCAGCTGTTGGCAACACACACAAGAATCAAGCACGTTTCTCAATCAGATTGAGGTTGCACAGCTTGTAGTTACAGCAATTTTTGAAATTTAATATACTGACAGTTTAATATAACCACAAAAGTAGTGACTTTTATCAGACCCAACAATAAGCAAACAAATGTTTTAAGTTGCATGATACAACTAATGTCACTTACATGAGAACAGCAGAATTAATTTGTAGGGATTTTACTGAACAGCATATACAAGATACTCAGTTTTAAACACTGATTCTTCTGCTTGAGGATTTTATGGTATGTTGACTTTTTTTTTCTACAAATCTGTTACATTTACTTGAGATCATGATGGTGATAAAACCAGTTATGTACATCTCCTCTTTTAGCCAGTTACATTTAAGCCATTAGTAACAATGCATCTTGATTCTCACACTGCGAGTGGTGTTTTTCCTGGTCCACAGTAATTTTTAATTTTTCTTACCAACTTTAGCAAGTTTGGCAGAACTGACAAACTATTTATCACTATAATGGTTTTAGAAACCTGAGAATGAGCCTAGTTCAGTACTAGGACTCACCTGGCTTTGAGATGACTCATACAGAACACTTCGACATGGAACATTAGCAGGTTTCTCTGATTCCATTATAGCAACTTTCATCTTAAATCTGAGCATTGCTGGTTTTCATTCTATAATTCTGATTACCTGCTTGGATGCCATATTAACAGAGAATTATTTTCTTCTCTCAATACTATTTGTGCATTAGAAAGAAGATCTGCAAAACTTCTGCTTCCTACAACAAAATGGCAAGTTTGTTTCGATGGACTCAAGCCTGCTGGACCATCCTTGCACTCTTAATTTTGGTACAATTAGTGTTCAGGTAATGCAACTTCAACCCAAGGTCTATGACTACACTTCGAAAAGCAGTAGGGGCTCAGTAGTGTCACTGGAATGGGACCAGCATGTGTGTTGGTTTGCTGCATGACGAACTCCCACAGAGGAGAAGGGCAGATCATTCACCCTGTTAACACCTGGAGCTCTCAGCCTGAAGGGTGCATGAACAGCTTCAAGTGCAGGCTGAGCCTTGTGCATGTACCCCACATAACCCCTCAGAGTGCTGCCTGTTCAGCTGCTCAATGCTCTTTAGATTATCCCACCTCTACGGAAATGATGTGAAGGAAAACTTCATGTCAGATGTGCTGCAGCCCAATAATGAAGCATAAATATTAAACAGGAAATCAGACTGACAGTGTGGTAACTCAGGCATTTTGACTACAGAAATGTTGCCTTAAGAAACACTGAAAATAAGAAAGCTTCAAAATTGTCTTAAGTGGAATATTTAAATTTTTTTTTAAATTAACCACACACACAAAAGCACAAAAATTAGTGTGATCAGTCATACAACTTTGACATTTGTTATTTCCAGTTGGAAATACATCCCTAGCATTACTGCTTTGCATCTAACGATGCCCCACGTACTGGGAGAACACCCATTCACTGAATGGATACAACACAGAAGTGACAAAGCTGTAGTGTCATACTCTTTAGTGAATCCCTACTTCACGAAGGCATTAACAATCACTGAAGTTTCCTGCTAGTGGTAGCTTTATCAGCCAAGGGCAAAGAGTTGTAGCAAAATCCAGATAATACAGCCAATGAGCTATTCAAGAGAGATAAAAAGAATATACAGGAGTGCAATGAATTTTGTGTCTTGTGACACGAGCATCTCTTGCTCTCAATCCAGGGTACCACGGGTGTAACAGAGCTACATTCTCACCCACCATGCAGTCCCAGGGATGCAAAGAGAACTGCATTTTTACTACCAGCCCTGCAGCTGTAGGTTTTGCTGACTAAAACATATGATATTTAATGAGTACACTTTGAGTGGAGAATGAAGTAATGTAATAAAAATTACTCATGAGGGACAACACAAGTGCTGAAACATTTAGGCATGTCTCTTCTTCCAAAAGGCAAAAGTTAGTGCCACTGAAGAGTGATGTGAATACCTAAGGGTTCCTGCAATATGCAAGTTATCTGGTTTACATCCACACGCTAGCCCCAGTAGAATAAAAAAATCAAAATTTTCAAGCAGAGTACATGCAGGGCACTCCCCAGAAAGATGCTAATTTGGGCAGTTTCCATCTCAGTCATACTGGAGAAAAGCACTGCAAGGTCTCAACAAAGAAAGATCCACTTTAGATTTAGGATGGAAGTAAAATGAAAACTCACTGTTACCCAATGCTGCAAATAACTATTCCTACATTGAAGTATATGCACTACATTTCAACATATCTTAAATTTATCAAGTCTGTCAAGTCTCCAACTATGAAAATTTCTGCTGAGTCATTAAAAACAGTAGTTTATAGTGACATACTTTAAATACAAATGGCCTATATTAATTGTACAGTGTGTTACAGTATAACATGAAATAGTACGAATTGTCATACATAATAAAGAGTTACTTTTCAGTATGCTGTACAAAGTCAAACAAGGCAGAAGAGATGTTTCAGACACCATAGTTTTGTTCATTTTTCATGAAAAATGAATAAAACCCCATGAAACTTGCAGACAGATAATGAAATGTAAAAGTTTCCATATTAAAAACAATTGTCAAAATTCTCCATGCATACACTACCCTAAGTTGTGAGGTGGCCTCATGATGTTCAGTCATCTTATCCCAAGTACCTTACTTCTTAAAGTGCTAAGACAGATAGGACTTGACTCCATTTATACATACAGTAATTAAATGCACTTGTTAAAAAATAGAGGCCTTTATCCAAGAGAAAATACTGGAAACATTATGGTGAAGAACACATGGTTCTGCTGCAGTAGCAGACGGGATGGAGTGTCCTCCTTGCCAGCAACAGGAGATCTCTAATAGCTTGTCCAAGAAACTATGGTACTCAGTAGAAAGTCTAATACAGTAAACATAAAATACAGAGTTCAGAGATCTTTAGTGTTTGTGCATAACTTGCCACTCACTTCTCTCCCTGCAGACAGTGGGAGTAAGTTTTCATACTCATTGACTTAGAAACAAAGTCAGTCAAGCTTCCTACGTGAATTCACATAGTGAAAAGTCCTTCCTTCAAAAAGATACAGGATCACTCAATCAATTTTCATTCTCATACATCATTCATAAAACTATTAAAACTCTGATTTTTTTTTAAGCAGCATATTTTGCATTTGTCACTGGCAGACTTGTAGAAATCTTAGAAAGTTAAAATTATACCATACCATACAAAAACATGTAAACAAAATGAATAGCTTTTAAAAGGCATGCATGCTCTTGAAGAGGATTATAAAGTGTTCATTTTTGCTAAATAAAAGATATCTCGCTTAGCATTTTTAAAAGCACCTTAGTGATTTAGGAGCCTTAGCCCAAATAACTTTGAAGTTAGATTTGGGCTCCTAAACATTGAAATCAGGTCTGTAAAATTACCAAAGCACTTTGAAAATTTTTTGCCATATCTCATCTTGCAGAATTAGATTTCCTTAACTCTGAGACAACATTCAAGAATGTCTCCTTAATATAATCAGCTGCAATTTTTTAGATCCCTGTAACTTAGTTTATGGTATCTATGAAAAAATGTCACATTAGATAAATACTGTGTAACACCACTTTGAAAATTCCTTTTTCGTTAAGACAACACAGGATACAACAATCAAATCTGAACAAGTATATGATTAGGTGTTCCTTCTGAATAGCTATTAGTGTTATTTGTTCAACCTGCTAAGACTGAGAAAAACAAACTTAGAAAACATCTGTAGCATAGCATTAGGTAAAAAGGAGCATTTTTGGCACCATACATTTTAAAATCTAAGCTTTTAGGCCCAAAGTATAGCAAGTTTAACATACACAGTGGCAGCCTGGAAACCTCATCTGAAATGCAACATTTTTAAAGGACAATTGGAAGATTCTATTTGATGATCATTACCTGATCTCCAAGTAACACAGACATTGGAACCAAGCCTATATATTCATCCCAAATGTTTACATATATACCTTAGCACACATATATATAATGCAAGGATCTTGCACCCACAGGACTGCCAGAATCCATATTAGTATGGTCAGGCATAAAATGAAGTAGTGTTTTTTTGGCTCTTCATTTATCTTGGTAGTGTCCTGACTAACCAATTCTAATATTTGCTTTGAAATTTAGTTGGAAGGTTGCTACATTACATTGGGCCACAGAGTTACAGACCGTACCTATATGTCTAAGTATTATCCTTAAATTAAATGTGCTTTGCAATTCAGCAAAACCTAGTTCATAGCTCTGTAAGTAATTCCTTGAAGAAGGAAAAGCTCACCTAATCTCTACAAAGTGCACGAGGCAGCCACGGTTCTGTGTGTCACCACCAGGCGTCTCAGGCCACACAGCAAACCCACAGCATCATCAGAGAGTTCATCTAAATCAATCCACCCTCTGTCAAGGAGGCACAAGATTTGCTAAAGCACCGGTAAAAATACCTCTACAGCTGGCTTTATTCTGTATTCAATTGCACGACTTCATCCAATTCTCTGAGTTGCTTAATTTCCTCCAAAAGTGGTCTAAGGTATACTGCAGCTGCTAAAAGGACTTCTGTTTTTCTTGGTCCTCTGTTTGTTGGGTTTAAGGTTGATGACATCTCCACCATTAAGAGTGCTAGAATTTTGGTTGGAGTGACTTCCACCAGCTGTATTAAAAACACCTACAGAATTCAGACAAGAGAAGTATTTATATTTGTTTACTGCTTGCAGCATAATACATAAACACTTTAGACACAACACCTGCTAAGGCACAGCAGAGCACCTCAAACGTATACACTAGTTTTTAAATCTATTTTGGGTCAATTTTGCAGCTAAATTGGAAGTAGAGGCGGTTGCAATTACTAGCCAGGCAGTATTTAAAGCTGGTATGCATCTGTGTAATTGAAGGGCAGCATATGCACTCATCTGTGTATGTATGTGTGTTACTAGCTGCACCAAGTTGTGGTTAGCTGAGTAACAAAATAGAAGAAAAACATGACAATTTAAAATTCAGAAACTCTGTTGATATAAAGGTACGTAAAAGGCCTGAATAAAAAGGGAGTGCTTTAAGGAAAATAAATTACCTGACTCAGAAATGCTTTAAAGAAGAACTACAGAAGTTCAGTGTTTTCTTATAGAAGGCAACTTACAAACACCTTCTGATTACATGCCAGATTCTTTCCCCATGAGTCTTAGAAGTCTACACTGAGATGAGCAATGCTATGTAATGCTAATTACATTAAAAAAACCCAACAAGCATTCCTCTCAAATCCTTGCATAATCTTGTTTAAATAAAATCAGTAAAAGGGCATTTGCCAAGCATTAGCTAGAAACTTTCTTACATCAGTTTGACCATCTTGTAACTTTAAAGAGTCACAGTTATTTTACAGAAAGAGATGATATCCTAAGATAGGGAGGTAATAATTAGACCCTGAATCACCTTGTATTAATTCCATAAGGAAACAGATTAGACCAAAAGCTTTGATGGCACAAAATACTGTTTCTAGGTTGTTTTTTTTTAATATTATACATACCAATCTTGTTACTGCTTGTGTGTACTAGTTCTGAGTCTTCTGCTGTTTGTTGCTTGAGCTTTTGAAGATATTTATCAGCCAAATACTTAAAAACTGAAAAGTTAAAAAGAAAAAAGATACATCACAGAATGCCTAAAAATCATCGTCACCGTCATCATCATCATCCCATTGTATCAAAATTCTGCATGGTGACAAAAGCGCATTTCACACCCCAGGTTTAGCACAACCTGGTGAGTGATTCTGGGCAAGCCTGTGTGCCTGGGCAGAACCCAGGTCAGTCCAGTGTCTGCCCAGCTCTTACAGTTTGCAGCACTGAAGTCTTGCACAGAAATACCTCAATGCTCTTATTAAAAAAACTTGCCCACACATATTGCCAAATGTTTCAATTAGTGCAACTTGGAACTTTTTACAGTTATGTAGGGATTTAATATATATATATATTTTGCAAGAAGCCTTAGAAAAACAGTCATGTAAACTAATTCTATTAATAAAACTTGGCAACAACCTTTTTCTAATTAACTAATGCTACCCTCATTTCTATTGGTGTATAAAAAGTTGACCTAGGAATCTGAAAAAATATAAAACTAAAGCAGAAATTTTTAGAACCTAGACGTGTTATGATTATTTACATTTGTAATTCAACTCATTTAAAGATGATACAAAAGCATTTTGTATTTTCTCTTGCAGATTTTTCCCATGGTAAATGATGTTAATAGAGAAAAATCAGGGAGTTTACAATTATCTTGGCTAATTAAACAAGAATATATCATTAGGGTGTATAGTTCATGATTATTCAAACCCAGCCCACAAAAGACAGAGACTCAAAATTTTAAGACTACTCTTATAAAATTAAGTACATTAAAAGTGGTACTTAGGAACTAATCAAGTATCGCCAGTAGACAAAACACTGCAAGAGATGCAATCTTTTAATGTACTTCATTTAAATATGACTGAAATATAAAATAATTGTTTCTATCAATTATTTATGAACTATTAACAATTACAAAATAATCTGTTCAACGATTTGTATGTTGCAATAATTGAACTACGTGTATTTGTTTTAGTTTTAAAAGCTCGTGCTTACCGACACTCATTAGGACTAAGGAGCCTTAACACACTTGTAAAACACTGCAGCTGCGTGTGTTTTTAGAAGAGAATGATGTGCACAAAGAAATGGGCTTAACCCACTGATATCAGGTCATTTTAGCCGTGTTTAAGGCGTGGACAATAAAGAGGGTTGCCACCAGCACACAAGGACGTGTAAGTACCAGCCATGTGTAGGTACCAGCCGGCTGCGGGCGTGGAGCAGGGGCAGGACACGCCCTCCCTCCCCGCGGCACCTCCTACCTTCGCTCACGTTCAGGTCTTCCTTCACAGACGCTCGGTAAAACCTCACTTTCAGCTTCTTTGCCAGAGCCTCTGCCTCCTCACTGCACAACACGAGACAGCTTTGTAAATCCTTATTTGGTTCATTTGTCAGCGTTTATTCTCATAAACAAAAGGCTTCGTTGCAAGTTAAACGTGGCAAAGTGGGTTGAGAAATTGAAGACATTACAAAAAAACCTAATGCTTAATTTCTTTACAATATCTCCACTACAAAAATAAGGTATTTTACATGCAGTTTCTTTATGACTCAAAGGAATTCTTTCCAGTATTTACTGCCTTCATTAAATAAAACTTCCCAAGGGTTCGAAGAAGGGTGCTGGTGAAACCAAAAGGAAGGAGGCTACAATTGACAGCACTATAACTGCAAACTCTGAACAACAAAAATTAATCCTTAGGTATATCTTAATGAAGCAGTATGCTATGCAATCCAATGAGAACACAGATGAAATTGAGAATTACTTTTTTCTGTGAAGTGAAAAAGAACTTATGTTAAAGTTCAAGAAACTTATGAATACTCCCCTAAAGAAAATCACATCATCAGAAAGATTATGTTACTGAGGCAGACAGTGTATTCTGAGAACCAAACCTAAGTGACATACCATGAATAAAGGAGGAGTTCAAATGCAATTTTGCTTTTCCTTTGAAAAATCCTCAGAATTCTTTGCAGAAGAAGTAGAAGCTGATTTATGCCATCAATGATAGCAAACAGACAACAAAGAAAGCCAGTGCAGGAAACAACAAAAAAGAAGAAATAATTTAAATCTCTCAGGAAGATGACAGAAATTAATGAAGTGGAGAATGATCAACTTGATCATGCACTATATTCTACATGAAATGCTGTAGTAAATAAAAGCATTTGTTAAGCTGATTTTATTACAAGAATGAAGTTGGTCACATACACAAGGGCAGAATGAGCTGACAATAAAATCTGTAAAGAAAAATACAGCAAGGAAGATTCAGCACCATGCAGTTTGAGAATATTACCACATATGTATTTCTATAGAGTTACAATGTTTTGATAAAAATTAATAATAAAAAACGAATTAAAGAAAGCAAAGAATATTAGCAAGCATTCACTAGCCAAACAGCCAATGTGCCTTCAGTGGTGCACAGCACAGTTTAGAAGTAACTGAATTTTAACAGGAGAGAAAATTTATAGTTTTAGATTTTCTGAAATTAAAAAAAAAAAAAAGTGTGACGCATATTGTGCCAGAACCGAACTTTTCATGTCATTCCTCTATTACTTTTGGCTTCAGGATGCAGTACAAAACAAACAGAAAGCTCCTAGCTTTGCAGCAAATCTGCCCAAGTATCCACACTCATGCAGCAACACCTGCCCCGTGTTCTCCTAGGGCACGTCTGGATGCAGGACACAGGAGGGACAACCCAGATACTGGAAGACTTCACCAGAAACTCCCACAGACTTCCTTTCTTAAAACTTGTGTATACAGGGGGCACCTATGGATCTTTAAAAGTAGTACAATAGAACTCCTACTTCTTTATGCAAGAGTCATCAAGAAGATCAATCTTATTCTGCACAAGAACTGTGGGAATGTCTCCAACTTCAGTCACAACTTTTTCCTTCCAGGTAGGGATTGCTTTGAAGGACTCTCTGTCAGTTGTAGAAAACACAAGAACACAAGCCTGGGCTCCTAGAAATATACAAATAAATTACAAATACAAATACATGCAAATTAGCCAATAAACAACAGAAAAATAAATGGTAAGGTATTTAAAATATGAGGGATTTTTAAAGTTTTTCCCATAAACATGCACTTTTACCAGCAGCTTGTGTCAAACCACTGGTCATAGATTCCCTAAATGAAAATTCATTGCCATATTATCTTGATCATTATGGCCATGACGACTATGGGTCTGTTACTTTTAATGCTAATTCCAGTATATTGAATGTATGCAGGGAAAAGAAACAGAAGGAGATCTGGAAAGGCTGGAAAAAGGGAAGGGAAGGTTTGTTTATTGCTGTTTTACAGACAAATTAATGGAGGCTAGAAGGCAATTTTTTTGCTGTATGCAGCATCTGTAAAGCACATTTCACATTATTCTTTGTGGTACAGTAATTTGGATTCTGAAAAGCAGAAAACTTTAAATTTCAGAGGAAGTTGTGATTATTTCAAGTAAATTGTCAGTAGCTTTTTGCGGAAAATAAGTGTCTTTCCAATTAATACTATCAGATAGTCTAATAATTCTATCAGAGCACTATGATAAATTATACAAAACCTTTTGTTATGGTTTTGTAAATAAACAACAGTTAAACTCCATGGATACTGAGAAGGTACTTCCACAGCTGAAATATTAGTGTGTGGTCTTTTGACTGTCCAGTAGCCCTTTGTTATTCTTCAGAAACTGCTTTTCTTTCCACACTTCATTATTTATATGCCTTCAATATACTAGTGATTTAGTAACAGAGTATGAAAGGAATAGATATCAAGTGGTTTTGAGACTCTAGTATAATCTTGTGGTGAACATCTCAAATTAATATCATATAGCATGAAAAATTTTTGATCAGTATGAATTTTATCTCAAGAGTTTTAGCAAGTATCCCCAATTCCTGTATTCTATCTTTGTATCTCTCTGACACAAAGCACACAAGTTCTCTTACTAGGTTTGCTTTTATTTAGCCTTTTAAAAGCCAAGTTCAGAGTCTGTCTTCAGAAAGATTTCCTATGCTCTTTAACATCCTTCCACATACATATTAAGACTCTTCTGGTATGGTTTTATACAAAACAATAAGAACTGTCCTAAAAACTTCAACTGAAGCTCTACCAGTAAAAAAGCAGCAATGCAGCCTTCCATAATTTCCCCTATTATTTGTGTTGTAGAACTGTTTGTTTTCCCTACTGTCCACACTGTACTCTAAAGTATGCAATTATTCTGATGCAATTCCTGTGACATAGGTGTAAAATTCCTTATTCTTTCCAAAGCAGGTTAGTTTGCCTTTGCCTATTATCTCACAAAGTAGCTAAATGGAGACGAGAGCATTTATTAAAATACTCCCACCACCTGTAAACATCACTTTGTTCAGTTTTAAGACCAAGAAATTCTTTGTGAAGTTTCCAGACTCTGACACCTTCACTTCATCTCTCTCCTTTTCCCCCCATTCCTTCTGAGTGCTACCACAGGTAACAGTAAGTTTAGAGAGAAAAGCCCTAGCACGTGGTAGGTAAAGAGAAGTGGTTTCAAAAGGGAACTGTAAGACAGGCTTTAATAAAGAATCAAACAAATATTTTTGAGGACCTTCATGATTTTTACAACAAACAACAGTAAAACAAAGTGTCATCAACAATGACAAACTCTATACACTCGTGTTATTGTGTATTTCCAAACATCTGTCAAAGTTTTTGATCACTGGATTGTAAGTATCAGCCTTAACTAACCCAATAACTCTGTAAGATGCTTCTTTAAGAAGAGAGGGAAAAATAGTTTTCCTCTCAGGTGGAATGCAAAACAATCAACTGTGGTCTTTCTGAAGTATGCTTCAGTATGGTGCAAAAGTTAGTACAGCAACAGAATTCAACAGAAGATACTGCAGGGCAGAGACTTTAATATGCAAATTCTTTTCATCTTCAAGAAATCTGCTAAATACTCTGTATTTTTATTGAAAACATAAACAATTTAAGAAATTGTAATATCCATCTGAGGGTTCTAAGGAGGAAAATGAAAAGACAAACCCTAGAATTTAGCCATGTAAAAAACATCTTTTCTAATGCAGGCACTGACAATACTCAGGAGTCAGTAACATTACTATCTCAGTGACCCACTGCTAATGGAATCATACAGCCCCTGTGTCATACAACAGATTATGTACAACAACAGGCACCAGCAGCAAAGGTGCAGGATAGTGTCAAACAGCAGCATAACAGCTCAGGATGTTCTCAATGAATATTTTAAATTAAAGTTCTTTTGTAAGAAGCTGTTTCATAAAGCTACTTTAAAGTACTGAAGAAAATGACATTGTGTGCAATTACTGCATTGATAATTCCTCTATATTTTAAAATGTTCCAACTGCTTGCAGAATCACTGACATAATATTTATACCTAGAGCAATTCAGAAAAAAAAATAGATACTAGTGCTACTTAAATCAAGTAAAGCATGAGCTTGTCAGCTGAATTGTCTCAAAGCTGAGTTCAGCAGACTATCCTATCCCCATAGCCTCCATAACCACTTTTTTTTTCCTTTCATACTGGTACAAAGCCTTTGTAATAGGAAAAGTGTAAGGAAACTCTTTGCCATGAGGGGACTCTTACAGGGCTTTATACCTGACCCCACTTATTCCACTCAGCACTTCACCTCAGCTTTTCCAGACTACGATAGAAATTCCAGGCTATAAAACTGATGGTGACTTGTTCAATCTCACACTGAGATCAAAATCCAGTATCATCATCCAGAAATTCTTGTTTACTGCTGATGTTCTAACTTCTGTGGATCCTGGCTGTCTTTAACAGGCTCAGCAGGATTTAATGTCTCCTTAACAGTATCTAAAAGAACTGTACCAGGGCAGGCCTTGCATTGCAGGCCTTCCATTTTCCTGTTTGTTAACCCAGAAAAAAGGGGTTAACAAATGCAAACTAAAACAATCCTATGAAGGCTTGATTATGAAGAATGAACTATTTTGCAACAAAATGAGGATCCTGACAATTTGACTAATCAGCAACTGAGTAACACACTAATGAGCAAGATGTCTGTTTTCCATCAAAAACCTCAGAAGAATCTTCAAGATATACCAGTGGTAGGGGAAGGAAGAGGATACATGCACAAAAAAATTATCAAATACTGCCTTGAGAAACATTTGACTTCAACCACAGAGAATAACTGGTGAGAAGATGCATGGTATAATACAAAAAAAAATTATTAAATGCATACAGTGCTTCCTTCAACTCTGAATTTAGGCTCCTGGACTCCTTGCACTGTGGGGTCGTGCAACTACACTGGCTGCACACATTTGCCTTCACGTAGAAAACCACACGACAAATCCCCTGGCAGCTCCAATTCCCTTTTTCTGCAAGGCTGAATGAATTTGGTCCCCAGACAAGAAACACTCAAGAGACAGGCTCTGAAGCAATCATGTGTGAGCACTGAAGAACTGACAACACATAGTGTCCCAGGGGAGTACATAACTGCAATAATAGTGGGACAGTGACCTGTGGTAGAAGCAAACCTTAAATTAACAGGCAGCATTTATCTCACCTATCTTAGAAGCGTCCTCCCCTTATCAGCAATAAAATCCTGGCATTTCCAAAGGAAGCTTCACTTTTTGCTTCTATAATAACGTGATTGCTGAGGCCAGACCAAAATTGCATTCCAGGCTCTTCCAATTTCCCTTGTCCTTCATGAGTGGAAGTTTAGTGCAGAGCAGTCCCTGTATCTGACACCTTGAACTATTTACTATAAACCTATCATGCTGCTACAATGTGTACAGGCTGACTGTGCTTGACTTCACAGCACAGAAGTTCTGTACAGAGAACTCCAAGGCAGAGATCTAACAGCAAGCACTAGGTCGGGCATGAGTCATGACCAAGATTTCAAGATATTAATGCAAATTTTTTGTTTTGTTTTTAAACTACCAGGTTGCTTGTGCTAACTGAGGCCAGTAGGTGTACTTTTGAGTTCTTCTCAACACTCCATATTCTAGCCTATCAGTCACAGTAATCAGGAGAAAAAGTCTTTGGCTTGAAACAACTGGGAAGAGCAAAGCACACAAGAGGACCAAGGGCCAGGACAGTAAAAAGGAAGCTCCAAAATAATCAACTACTACCATCTAAAATTCATATTCTCAACTTGTCAGCTGTAAATTATCTATATCCACATGACAAAAGAAGACCTTTTTCTGAGAAAATCATAATCATCAATCACAGGCAACAACAAGTATTACCAAAAACCCCCACCTATTAGCAAATTGATTATCATAAGACTATAACACCCTGAAACAGCTTGGCGTAATCATTATTTTATCTCTAAATGAGGTAATTTTATACCATAGCAGTATATTTTCCCCGTCACCTCAGGCAATTAGTTTGCAAGAACTGAACAGTGGAATCTTTGCCAAGTCATTTTTATCTCTCCCATTAAAAAAAACCAAAGAGAAATATTTACAGAACCATTGTTAAATTTTAAGCAAAGAAAGCTTAAATATGCAATTTGTAACTGGTTAAATAGATAAGCTGCCTTTACACAAATAATAGTTTATTTTATGAAGTAAATACACTCTTCTTACTGCTCTTGCTTTAACGTATTCAAAGCAGACTGTACTAGCAAAAGAACTGCTGTGCCCTGTAAACTGTCCTTCTAGGATGACTGGTGGATTTTCCCCTCCTTGGATTAATTACTATGTGCCTCATCCACAGTTTTTGGAATATTTACCAACATGTGTCTCACAGAAAACAATGAAACACTTTTAGAAGGAAAATATACACTTGCATGTGATTGACTGAATGTCTACATCCCATCCAGTTTCTGTGCAGGTATTTGTCTCATTTCATTCAATGTTTTCTAAGGGCACTACTGCATAAAGCAGACGTACTTAAGACAAGAAACTTGCACAAAGAGAAAAAAAATTTAAGAATTGAAAAAGCTGAACTGAACATGCTTTGTGCACACATGAAATAACTGAATTTCTTAATACAAAGATACGAAAACATTTTAGAGATGTGCAGATCAAGAAAACCCAACAACTACCAAACAACAAACATGGTATTTTCACCTCTATAGTAGGCTTTAGTTATTGCATCAAATTCCTCTTGACCAGCAGTGTCCCATAACATTAGCCTGACATCTTCACCATTAACTCTGAAATAAACAAGACAGTTTTGTGATCAATACAGTAACAGGAACAAATCAAAACAATTGACAAGGAAACACTTCTGTTGCTATACTTTAAGAGTAATCCAAATCAAATTTAACTGGATTTAAACACGATGTAACATTATTAATACTCATTCACCTTTATAACATACAATGGCAATAGTCCCTCAACTACATTATATGCTCTTTACAGACAATCTGTATTACATCCTTCTCTTCCTTTCCTCTTCTTCCTCTACATTTCCCTCTACAATGAAAAATAAGATAGATATCAGAACAAAACTTAGATGCCTGAAGAATGGTGCTTTTGTCTTTTTAATCAGCTTGCAGAATTTATAGATTTTTCTCACTTCTCATTATCGTAAGATTTTCCACTTTACCAAACATAATTGGATATTATCTGCTTATACAGCACAAAGATTCTAAATAATTTTTTCACAGTCACTTTTTCTATGCTGGTTACTAAATTTGTGTAATTCTTTTCTCATAAGCAGTTCCACTTCTTCACAAGAAATCACAAAAAGAAATTTAAAAAATCAACAGGTGGTAGAATACAAAGCAAACTTGTCAAAGAGCTTGGTATGGCAGAGATTCCAGATTTTATTTATAATTTTAAATTTTGGATGGAGAATAAAGGATATAACTTTAGCCCACATGCAAGAGAGAAAATAACTCCCTTTAGTGTTCTTCAGAAACAGAAGGCCTTGTTTTCCAAGTCTTCATAAATTTCAAGATTACAACAGAAAAAAGAAATAGAGAGAGAGGCAAAAATCAATAGTATGTCATCTCTTTAATACATACTGGATCTGTCTTTCCAGGAAATCTACACCAATAGTTTTCTTGTAGTCTTTTGTAAAAATCCCCTTGCAATATCGCTGAATCATACTGGACTTCCCAACAGCTCCATTTCCTACTACTACCACCTTGATGGCCACCTCCATATCTTCTTCCAACATCTTTGCGTCTCAGGTGACTCTCTGGTTTATTCAGGAAACTACTGATTCTGTCAACAAAGTAAATAGCTATTATGGTCATAAAAATGCTGTGAATAGAAAGCAAGAGGCAAGATAATCACACAGATTAGGGTGCATACAGATAATACAATTTATTTCTGTCTCTGTCACAGCTTGCTTAAGTGACCTCAGGAAAGTTATTTAACTAGCTTTGGTTTGACACTTACTAATTGAAAATTAATAAAAATTGGAAGTAGAGAATATTTTATTTGGCTTCCTGCAAAGATATTTCACTGATGTTTTGGTGGCTTTTTTCTTAATGAGGAAGAAATGGAGGCACTGAACTACAAGATCACAGAATGGTTAATGTTTGAAAAGACCTCAAAGATCAGCAAATCCAATCATTAACCCAATGCTGCCAAGTGCTAAACCATGTCCCTAAGTATCACATGCACACATCTTTTAAATACCTCCAGGGATGGTGATGCTGCCCCACTTCCCCAGGCAGGCTGTTCCAACACCTTTCAGAGAAGGATTTTTTTGTAATATCCAGCCTAAAACTCCCCTGGCAAACCTTGAGCCTATTTTCTCTTGACCTATTGCTTGTTACTTGCAGATGAGACCAACCCCCACCTTGCTACAACCTTCTTTCAGGCAGTTGTAGAAAGCAGTAACATTTCCCCTGAGCCTCCTTTTCTCCAGGCTAAATGACCCCAGCTCCCTCAGCCATTTTTCATAAGACTTGTGTTCTAGACCCTCCACCTCACTGCCCCTGTCCAGACTTGCTCCAGCTCCTCAATTTCTTTCTTGCAATGAGGGGCCCAGAACTGCACACGAGATTTTGAGGTGTGGCCTCAGCAGTGCTGAGTACAGAGGGACAATCCCTGCCCTGCTCCTGCTGGCCACACTATTGCTGATACAGGCCAGGATGCCACTGGCCTTCCTGGCCACCTGGGCACACCTGGCTCATGTTCAGCTGCTGCTGACCAGCACCCCCAGGTCCTTTCCCACTGGGCAGCTCTCCAGCCACTCTGCCCCCGGCCTGTAGCTCTGGATGGAGTGGTTGTGACCCAAGTGTAGGAGCTGCCACTTGGCCTTGTTTCATCTCACACAGCTGGCCTTGGACCATCAACCCAACCTGTCCAGATGCCTCTGCAGGGCCTTCCTACCCTTCAGCAGATCAACATTCCCACCCAACCTGGTGTCACCTGCAAACTGACTGAGGGTGCACGCAATTGCTTCGTCAAGATCATTGGTAAAGTTATTAAACAGGACTGGCACAAACACTTAAACCCTGGGGAACATTACGAGCAACCAGCTGGATTTAAATCTACTCACCACCACTCTGGACCTCCACCCCTCAAATGCATGCCTCTCCCAAACTCTTCTCTAGGGAGCCTGGTTTTATCCCTTTTCCCCTTCACATCTAGTCTAAAATTCCTTCAGTGAGTCCTACTAACTTGTAAAAGTAATTTCCTCCTTCGAAACAGGTGTACCCCATCTATTGTCAGCAGGCATGGTTGCTGTGTAGACTGACCCACCACCAAAAAACCAAAATTCTGCCTGTAACATCAGGCTCTTCCCTTTCTTCCTATTTCATTCCCTGGGACTGGAAAGCCAGAAGAGAACACTATTTGTGTTCCTGGTTCCTTAACCAGTTGTTCCACGGCTCTGAAATCTCTCTTGACCGCCCTCGGACTTGCTACAACTTTATCACTGCCCACCTGAGAAAAGCTAAGTTTCCCCCACCTTTTGGTGTGCCGGGATATCATCCCAGTAACATTTTGCAGCCGCAGAGTGGCAAATTTTCTCCCAAGAATCAGATCACCCTCCTTTCGAAAGGAGGGGAAAATAAAGGCTCTGCCTATGCCCACACTCACACCCGTGCTAGCAGAGCACGGCTACCCGATCCCTTCGCTCAGTTCGCTCAGACAGATGATGTTTCTTGACTGCATTAGCCTACACCCGGCTATC
This sequence comes from Trochalopteron elliotii, assembly GCA_024734555.1. Lineage (NCBI taxonomy): Eukaryota > Metazoa > Chordata > Aves > Passeriformes > Leiothrichidae > Trochalopteron > Trochalopteron elliotii. The sequence continues at coordinate 858,279 of JANPWX010000076.1, forward strand.
CGGAGTTCGGCAAGCCCCGTTAGCACCGGGAAGCCGGATGGCCATTTTGGGCGAGAACACAGGCAGCCACCCACGGCTCTCCGCGCAGGAATCCATCCCACCGACACCTCCCGGCCCTGCCCGAGGGACCACGCCGAGGGCGGAGGTTCGGCCGCCACGGCCCCTCCCGCGGCCCCGCTCCCGCCAGCCCGGGGCGCCCCGGCTGCAATCCCCGCCTGCCCGCGGCCTCTCTCACCAACCCCTCACGGAGCGAGCGGGCGGGCGGCGCTCCCTCGAGGGCACGGCGGTGGAGGGACGCAGGGAAGAGGAGACGGAGGGAAGGCGTGAGGATACCGCCCTCCGTGGCCGACCCAACCCGGACGCACATCCCGGCTCCCCCGCCCGGAAGCGCCGTCAGGACCGGGGGCGCCGCTCGGGGAGGCGCCTGCCCGCTGCCCCCGCCCCCGCGGCGGACCCCGCTGTGTGCGGGTCTCCGGGAGCCGCTCCCGGGGGGTGGGCTGGGGTCATTGTGCGCCCCAGTCGGGCTTCAGGCGAGGGAGAGGTTGTTTTTGAGGGGTTTTCGGCTGGGTTCCTGAGGAAAGATCCCGAGAAGGCTGATCTTTCCTCGTCCACGGGGTGCCTTCATCCCTGGTCCATTCTCTGTACGTCGGCATTCCTCACCTCATCCTCCATGAAAAACAAAACCGTGTGATCAGCCACGGGCTTTCCTTAGGCTACCACGGAAGGCTCCTGCCTCCCCGTGTGTAGCACCCTTTTTTTAACTAAGGTGTGCTCATCACCGTGGTACGTGGTCTGCCAGCTTCCAGACTATAAATTAAACAGGATAAGTTTTGGCATAACTACAGAAGGGTAGTCTTAAAATCTGAAGATTTAACCTTTATTAACCCCTTATTTTGGTTTTTGGGTTGGTTGGTTTTCTAAGTTAAACTGCTAGATGTCCGCTGTCTTAAATCCCCTTTCCATACTGCAGAGCACATCTCTGGCTGAGGTGGCTGCTCTTAATGCCCCCGGCCCTCCTGCTACTCAGAGATGGCCAAGTAATACTCGGATATTGCCAAGTATGGGTTGATGAAATCTGCCTTCCACAACAGAGAGCTCTCTATGCCTGTCCTGTGCTTCCCAAGGCAGCAACTTTGTTCTAGAGTCAATTAGTTATGCCTGTCCTTAAATAAATACTTTTTGGATTAGAACATTGTGCAGTTACATTCCAAAGGAATAGTAAGATTTTATGCATGATTTTTGTTTTGAGATGTATATATTCATTTTGTTAATGCTGACACTGGCTCAGTCTCAGAATCTGACTGATGCCAGGACTTCTCTGTTCCAAAAGGCCTTGAATTGGAGAGCCCTCACATTAAGAGAAATTTATTACCTGCCTAATATCAAAGTAATATATTGGAAGTGTGCCTTATTATACTTCCCTGTTTGCATTATGGGTGACGTTGGGGGTGTGGCCAGGATTCATCTCAGCTAATGCCTACATTGTAAACACTTGTGTGGTATGGTTCACCTTCAGATGGGTGTCAGGTATCCCAGGTGGACTGCTCCTTCGATTCTCTCTGTTGACTGGCAAAGGGAGCTTGTGGCCACAGCCATACAAGGTTGGAGAAAACATAGCGTGTCTTAAGTTCCCTGACTAAATTAGTGATGGCTCAAAGTAATTTTAGTTTTTTGTTCTTTAAATTCTATATATTAGGTAATGCCTTTGTGAAGTGTAAGGCTAGAACATGTACTGTGACCGCCTGCCACATTGACAGTGGTCAGATACTTTGTAAAACCCCAACAATTCAGTGAGGCTAAACCATTCCAGCATGTCTTACGGGTGTATTGAGAGCAATCCAGGAAACTATTCTTACAATCTCCCACAAAGGAAAGAGAAGAGTGAAAGAACTGATATATTGATGAATTTCAAGGCTTTAGCTTGTACATTATTTGATAACTTGTGATGAGATCAGCTAGCAGTGTGACTTGTTTTGCAACTAAAACTTTTTACCTCTTTTCAGTTTGTTTAAATTAACATTCCAGTCACTGGATCTTACTACATCTTTTCACAGAGGCTGACTGGCACCTCTTCTTGGATATCTTTTCTATTTGCAGATACCAGTATGCACATCATCTGTGAAATTTCTCTTCAGCAAACTAAATATGACCAACCCCATAAAACACCTACCACAATGTTAACTTTTCAGCATCTAGATCCCTTTCTGTGATACACTTTTGAACACTGAAGTATTTTGATGTTGTGAACAGAGACACCAAATTAGCAAGGAAATCTCAGTATTATAGTATTAGATACACAGAGATAAGACAACTTCCTCCCTTACAGACCCCCAGAAGGCCATGCTAATTCCTCTTACCATAGCATTTTATCAAGGTTTCCAATTCAGGCAGTTTTCTGTGTGTTCTGCTGTGATTACTTCCAAAACATTTTTAACATGAGGATGTATTTTTTTTCCCCAGATGCACCACGGTGCAGTTAGCTGCAATGAAATTATTTTGTTTGACAAACAAGGCAAATCAATGGATCTGTACAGGAAAGTACTCCAACCTTTAATAAAATCATCTGTTACCAGCAAGCTTTATATGACTATCATATATATCTGATTAATCAATAGAAATGTTAAATATTCTCTCACAGAGAGTCACTGGGAGTCCCATTGCTGCTGAAAGTAGTTGATGAGAACTGTCTTAATGATGATAAGAAGGCTTAGACAGTAATTTTTTCTTATTAATAATTAATTTCTATATTAAACTTTTATGGCATACTTTTCTGAAGTACTTTGGAGAACACAGTACTTGCTATGGTCAAGCAAACTATTGGCTTATTTTTACTTTATTTTTAGGGAATATTGTTGATTAGAACATTACATCTGAATTTCCAGAGTCTGGAGCCAATAGAACTAAGTTTCAAGTTCATGGTGTTACATATAGGTGTCAGAGTTCATCTAAAACAATATAAGAGAGGCTGTATGAGTTTTAGATATACTGTGGACTTACAGCTTGCCTGTCAGTGGAACTGAAGAATCTAAATAACCTGGAAAACTTCACCTGTATATGTACTTATATGCACACACACACTTCTATATATGTGTGTGTTGGGGATAAGATCAAATGCAAAGAAATGTAAAAAAGTAAATATACTGGCGATGGGAAGCCCACTGATGCAGTGTTATAGTGCTGAGCTCTGCAGTGTTATGAACGAGTGTTTGAGATCCCTTAAAAATCTTTGACAGGGATATGAGCAAAAGTCATATTTAATATTGACAAAACAGACAAATTCATTGGCAAGATTCACTCTACTACTTACAGAACAGTTAAGGGAAAACAATAAGGGAAAACAAGTGACAATAAAACCAAACAAAATCCAGGCAATCAAAACTGAAATTAACCAAGAACTACCTAGGGGTGTGTATGTGTGTGTTTAGGCGCATGTGACAAAAGACAGTGAAGCCAAGGATAAAAAGGCATACAGCCTAAAACCTTAACAGCACTTTTAACTTACACCTTAAGCCTAAGAATTTGACATTGGAAAAACACTTAATTATACCTAACAATTTCTAACTTAACAATTTAACAGAGAAATAACACTTAACAGCATTTAACCTAATTTATAACTTCAAAGTTATACTTAGCAACTCAGCAAAACAGCACTTAACTTAGCTTATAACTTATATTTAACAACTTAGCAAAAGAATAATGCTTAGCAGCATTTAAGTAAGTTTGTAACTAATTTAACCTTACTTACAGGCCTAACTTACTTAGATATCTAAGGTACTTCAACATCTAAGAAAGCAGATTTGCTGAAAGAAACATTTGCATATGCACAGGGGCAGGCACGCAGACAGGAAGTCAGTACAAGCAAGGTACCTGTGAAAAATTCCCCTTGGAAGTCAGTGAAGTACTCACTTTGGATGCCTCTGCATCTCCTGATGGTGAAGGATTGGGCCTTGAGGAGTGAAGATATTGGCCCAGGACACATCATTGTTCAGTGATCCTCCAAGTGTAGCAAACCCGAGGGTTTGCTGGCTCTGAGAGGCGCTCCCCCCAGAGGGAGGTGAGCTCCTGCACGCAGCTCCTGGAGAGCTCAAAGAGTCCCACTTTGGACTGCTGTTTATAGGGTCGCAAGAGAGAGGGCTTCAGTCATAACCATGTTTCATCCAGGCACAGTTTGCGTCGGCACTTTCTTTGGAAGTGTGAGAACAGGAATGTTATGCCATTCAGGCAAGAAAAAATATTTTCCAAGGCTTGTCAAAAGGAAAACAGGAACTTGTTAGACAACAGCAGTTCCTGGGAGCAAGGCAGTGTTTCTGATAAGCTGGGGAAGAGCTGAGCCCAGGTGCTGTTTTCAAGGCCAAGGCCTGACAAGAATTTCTCAGATCACACTGCAGCCTGGAAAGGACGAGGGGGAATGCACCACCACACACAAGTGGTGTTTTTTTCACTCGTTCTTGTGTGACCCTTTGTCTCACAATCTCCCTTTTATTTAATTTCATTACAGATAAACAGTCACCTTCTGATTAGTCCCCAGGGCATCTGCTAATTTTGTAATACTCAAAACTTGTCTCAAGCATTCCATGCATGTGATTGTTTTCAATCACAGTAAGACACACACTCAAATGGTGGATTTTCCACCAAGATGTTTTTTTCACAGCATCCTCAGCAAACACACAAATTAGCAGGGCCTTTAGAGCTAATCTCTTGTTCTGATCTTGGGTAGGATGCCAGGGTCTGGCACCATTCCCACAGTGTTCATATGTTGACTTAATTTTATAGAAGTGTGTTTTTTTACTTCTGTGTATTTTGTGAATAAAAATTTTCACAGTATTTCTGGGAAGACTTAATGTAATAAATGTATCATTGGGGTAAAAATTCGTGCAGAAAAATATAGAAACGTATGTTTTATTAATGTTAGTATAAAGATACAAAAAATTTAGTTTGTTTAAAAATTCCTTCCTGAGTCAGGTGGCTGCTCGAGTCACAACCTCTCATCAGCCCAAGACAAAGAGCAAAACCAAGACCATCAAGAGGGACAAAGAAGTTGGCCAGCTAAGATAATGATCAGCGACACATCGGGCTGAGAAGACTCCTCTCCGGAACCCACCCGCAAATGCAATCGAAAATTGATAAGCTTGATACGCAGGTGAAAAGAGCCTTCCCGTATCGCTATTCACAAGGCTCGACGAATCCGGGAAATTCATTCAACATTGTATTTGGACTCTTTATCGGACTATGCCCCACACCTGTTTTGCCTCGGGACACGAAAAACCCTGTAAGACCCCAAGCAGCAGTTCGCTCCGTGTGGATTTGGGAAATCTGTACCTTAGGTTACAGATCCCTGTCCACCCAGCGCTGCGCTGTCCGTCCTTAGTGTGGTTTCTCTCTTTGTTAGTGATTGGGATTGTTTTTTTTCTAATAAATTGTTTTTATATTAATCCGATTTGTGATTCCATTTATAACACTTAAGCAGATGAAATAGAAATAAGGAAAGTAACAATCCTGTGAAATCAGAATTTCCAATTAACTGTTTCCTTAAAACTGTGAAATGTCTAATAGAGGGGGGAAAAAGAGGAAACAGCAGCAGCAATCGTTACTGTGGTCAAATTAGCCTGCTTTTCAATAGGAGGTCTAACAACATCAGAGAAAAGAAGACCAACACTTTCAGTGTTCTAGTCTTGAGAACTTGTTATGAAAATACATACAATTCACTAAAACAATGCTACCCAGGCTGTGAAGTTTTTCTTGCTGTCCAGTGTCATCTGTCAGCACTGTTCAGACTGTGTGCAGAACTGTATTTTAATCCTTATGTGAAATTAGAAGAAAATGTTCTTGTGAAGTGTAATCTTCCTAATGTCAAACCACTGCATTCAGGAAGTGGAATCACCAAAATGCAGTAAGCTATAGTTGAGATTGTTCTCAGAGGCAATTAGGGGTTTTGCAAAGACAGTAATTTGATTATTTTGTTCATGGATACAGTACCATTCGACATTTAGTTTCCCTCAGATTTTTCAAGTTCTCTTTGGAGTCACTGAAGGCTTTGTAGAAAATAAATGATTTGAGAAATGTCTTGTGTAACTTTATTTTGTGGTCCAGTCTTGACAGTCAGTAAGATGCCTTTACCAGTGTAATAGCAGTTGAAGCTTACAGGGGCAGGAATCAGAAAAAGAAAACATATGCATGTGGATCCCTGTAGCTAGGCAGGTAATTGCCTGGTTGTCATGTTTGTATTACTTGAGAAATTTTTCAGGCATTAGAATAATTCATAATTGTCACATGAGTAAAAGTGGGAAAATAAGCTTTGTGTACGAGTCACGTCCAAACTATTGTTGAAGTAAGTTCATGTCTTATGTAAGACTGATATAACCTTATTTTAAACATACTCTATTAGACAGAAGGTGTAAGTGTACCTTATTGAGTGGTCAACATCTCTGTATCCTTATTTTTGGAAGCATTAGTTCTCCACACTGTAAGTCTTGCATTCTGATGGCTGTCTTTGCAGACACTTGCTGATGGAAAGCAATGTAGATGTGGAACACTACATCCTGGGCATTTATCCCAGACACCTTTGTAAGTATATTTACAAAACCTAACAGAATCTGTTCTATGAAAATGGAACCCTTCTTACTTACCTCTTTACACAAAGATCAGTGAAACTGCTTAAGTATAAATGAAGATGGCAGAAAAAAATGCTCTCTAAGAGCGAAGCCAAATATTTCGCATTAGAGCAATCAGAAAACTCTCAGGCATAATTGTCAACAAAATCATCACAAGGATAATAGGTGAATTTGCTTCAAAATCTATAGATTTTTCTTTTAATTCTCACAGAACTAAACTGAATAAATCTGCTGCAAACAAAACCTTGTATTTGATTCAAGTACAGACAAATAAGTGCCTATTTTTTTAACCTTACTGAGTAAAAAACAATATTAAAATAAACTCTTGATATTTTTATATAAGGCTACAGTTCTTTTGTTCCTTCCTTCCCTTCCTCCCTCCTTCACTTGTGGCTGCCAGTATAAAAGTTCTTTCTGGGCTCTGCCTCAGCACTTTTTAGGGAAGATCTCATTTTCTCTGAAATTCCCTTAAAACTACTCATTAGAACACTGGAATCTGGAGTTGGAGTGTGTTAATTCCTGTGAGGACAACAACTTCCAGTCACAATTAAGCAGTTCTTCCCCCATGGTGTGTGGCCTGACCAAAGCACACCCCATACAGTCTTACTTCTGAGCCTCTCCTGTGGGGTGAGGATGAAGTGGGCTCTCTGGATTATGTTGTCTTGTTGGAACTACTGGAGCCAGGACTCAAACACCACAGGGGTGATTTGATGATACTTTTCTTGGAAAACTGAAGTGTGGAATTTTTTGGGAAGCAGAGTAGAGGGAGAAGAACTAGAGAATATACCTTGGCTGCATGGAGTTTAGCCAAATGCTTTGCCAGATAGTTGGTGTATGTATTTACTAAGCCTCCAATTAATTAAGGCAAACATATTTGGGACTAAAAGTGCAGAGTAACAACTGACAAAATGCAAAAGTATGCAAAGTTGTTCATTGTATTATAAAAACAACACAACTTGTTTTCTGAGATTTTACTTAGCATTTCAATCAAGAATGGCTAAAATTTTCATATTCCCTGTGAATATGAAATAGTAATTTAGTAATAGAGTAATAAATATACAGTCCTGAGAGTAGTGATGTCCTTTCCATGCCTACATAGTAATTTCTATTGTTCTTAACATATGATGTACTATACCTTAAAATTCTATAGGCTTGTTTTAAATAACTGCTGAAAAGAGTAGAAATTATGAGTTATTTGGTTAAAAACATTGATTTGTACATCCCAGTAGCTGCTTACTCCATAACGCTGTGGTGTTTTACATTTGCCTTCTAGTAATTGTAGATTTCTTTGGAATTTTTGTATATGTTTTTATATAACATGATGAGCTTGGAGGGAAATTTGTGTATTGAAGTTGGTGTATATGTTTAATAATAAACAGATGTTCATAGAGAAATAGTTTTCTGTGGGAATGAATTAATTAAGACATCATTTGGTCAAACTTTCTCTCTGCCCAAGTAATCTGAATCATGTTTTTACCAGTATACCAGGAGGAGAGACAGGAGGAATAAAAGATACAAGTTAAATCAGTCACAAGAGGAATGTGAACTAGATTTCAATTTTCCACATTATAAATCAAAGCACTGGGCAAGTAAGCATAAAGAACTGCCAAGATGCTGCCTCATGCTTTGTGTGAAGTTGGAAGGTCACCAGATGATGACTGCTGGGGCACATGGTGCTCACTGTTCTCATCTTACTGTCCTTGGGGGCAGACAGCTCATATAACATGATGACAAGAGTGGGCTGTGGTGTGAGAATCTAACTCCTCACCCTTTTCACCCTTGCACTATGTAAGTTTTTTAGCACATTTTCTGTTTCTTTGTCACCCGATTGACTTTTGGCTTCTGACTGTATCACCATATCCTGTATAAGGTGCCATACCCCTCACTGGCCCTTGGCTTCTAATTTGCTCTGGCTATGCAGCACATGAAGCTGGCAAAGTTATAGCTGTGCAGGGTGGGTGGAGGACCATCAACATCCTATAGGTTAGGGTGGATGGGTAGAGTTTGGCATCGTAGACCTCATTTTTGAAATAATTTTACAGTCCTCCAAGGACACATATCACCTCAGAAGTGAAAGAACAAATATATGCAGATACATAATTAGAATACAAGGTATATGCTATTATGTGCCATTATCTTTTTTGATCTGCTACCTTCTTGGTAGTGCATATTAAAAAAAAACCACCTCAAACATGTTAAGAGAGCTAGATGTGGTGAGTTCAGACCCTATCCAGCTGCCATATGACTGGAATCCAAGGCTTCCCTGGTCCATGGTTGAGTGCTCAAAAATTTGACCTTAATATGAAAGGCCTGTAAAGACAGTTGATTTTTTTATTCCTGCATAAATCGTGACACTTTAAAATGGGAATTAGATTTGGTGCCTAAAGCCATGAAAGTAGACCCATACAAGAGAAAATGGTTTAGGTACACCTCTTTCCTTGTCACTTGGGCTTGCCTGGTTCAACCATCACACTGTGATAGCTGCTGCCCGTCTGGACTGGGGACTGTTGCTCTCAGTGTAGCTCTGGATAATTTAATATATAAGATTAGGTTACCACTAAAGTTTGTTTGTGACCTTGATCTTAGAAAAGTTTGGACAGAAAAAGATGAAAGATGGAGGCCCAAGAGAAACCTTGCAGCACACTCAACCCCACACAGCTGCTTACTCACACCCTAGCACTGAGATGGGGGAGAGAATCAGAAGAGTAAAAGTGAAAAAACTCCTGAGCTGAGATAAAGACAGTTTAACAGGGAAGGCAAAAGCCACACACATAAACAAAGCAAAACAAGGAGTTCGTTGACCACTTCCCATGTTCAGCCATCTCCAGGAAAGCACATATGACTTCGGAAGACAGATGCCACGACCCTGAATGTCTCCCCTTCCTCCTTCTTCCCCTCCTTCTTCTTGCTCTGCAACAGCAAAAACACCCCTGTGTTATCAACCCCATGTTCAGCAGAAATCCAGGACACAACCCTGTATTAGCTACTGTGAAAAATTCTATCCCAGCCAGAACCAGGACAGCACATTACTGTGTGCTCTCCCAGGAGAGCTCACCAGGTATTTTCCAAAATCCCTGTTGGGGTCTGCTATGTAACTTGAAATTTCAAAGGAAAATAAACATTGATAAAATTGATGCAAGCTAAAATGTCCCTGAAAATAGGAGGAAATTACTGCATAACTGTCCCCTGCAAGGCACAGTAACCAGGCAGAGCACTGCAGCTTGCCTTGCACAAGAGGGTTGTCTATAGCTGCTGTCAGCAGAGTGATTGACTTTCCCTGCCAGTGGCTCTGTTGAAACTGATACAGCTCATGCTTCACTTCTGAGCTACACTGTAAATGTCTGAACTCCTGCTAAATATGCAGACCATGGCTTCAGACGTAGCAGTAACTAATAAGTGGAAACCCACCAGTGACTGACTTCTAAAAATAATTTGGGCTAAAAAAAGTAATCTTGCTCAGATATCAGTTGTATTATAAATTGTATTTAGCCAAGCATATGGTTATTTTGCTAGATTAGAGATAAGATTTCTTTATTTTGAAAATGTGAAGGTTTGTACATGAAGCTATTATCAGATCCAAATTCCAAGTCTATGCCTCTTAACAGTACTGTTCATTTGGGGATACACTGTGCTTCCTAACTGTTTCTAAGTCCACAGGAACACAAATTCTGCTGTCAGTGAAAAGAATCTCTTCTTTGAGCCTAGATTCTATTCTGAGACCCACCCTATCATTCTCAACTCTTTCTTCTGATACAGCATCCATTACAAAAGGTGTCTGTCCCATAGGGGCCCAGCAATAAAATATAAGCCTTGTTTTTGTTCCTTCCTCCATTCCATACACTCTCACTCCCAGAATGTCCTGAGACTTGATTTTTCTTAAGGATTACTTTTCAAGCTTTCCTCCTCATAGAAAGGCTCATGGAACTCATTGATTCCTAGTGGAAGCTAAGTAGGGACCCAGCACTGACACATATTTCTCCAAGTGTGGCCCCACCAGTGCTGAGTAGAGAAGAAAGATTACTGCCCCTACCTATGGCAGCATTCCTGCATCCTAGCTCAGGATAAGAGTCACCTTTGTGGCATAGATGCCTTGTTGGCTCATGATGAACCTCATGTCGACCAGGACACTGAGGTAATTTTAGCCAAAGGTGCTTCCCAGCTGGGTGGCCCCAGCAGATACAGATGCTTCTTGTTAAAGAATCACAGAATGATTTGTGTTGGAAGGAACCCACAAGGGACCTGCTGTCGTAGTCGAGACGGCCACTGCGCTCACAGTGCTTCAATAAAAACTTCAGAGGGCTTCAAGAACCAGCACCATGTTACCTAGAAGTCCTTCATACCTTTTCTACACAGCAACCCTATGGGCTGCTCCCCACAGTTCTGGCTCTTTCTCTCCTTCTTCTCTCTTCTTTCTGCAGTTCCAGCTTGCTGCTTCCTGTCCCTGGCACAGCCACCTCACCTTGTCTATCCCTCACACGACCCCCTGTCCCTCCCTCCTCACAGCACAGCCAGCAGACTCCAACTGACTGACTACCACCTAACTCACTCTTTTATCACACCCAGCTGTGAGGGCAAGGCTGTTCCCACTCTTTGGTAATTAACACAGCTGCAATGTATCAGAGGCAGGATTGCCTTTAGCACTATCTTTATCTGTCTTCTCACAACCTATAAGGATCATTCAGGCCATCCCTCGTAAGGGAATGGCTCATCCAAATAGTGAACCCACAATCTTGGTGTTATTAGCACCATGCTCTCACCAACTGAGCTGATCTTAAGGGTCTGGTGCTTGGGGTTGGTCTTCCCCTGGTACAGGACTTTGCAATTCTCTTTTTTGAACTTCATGGTGTTCCTGTCATAGGAAACATTGAAATAAATTAAATTTCTTATAAATAAGAAACAATTTAGATAATGAAATATTATAGACAAAGAATGTATTTCTGTCTTCCTAGAACAGACCATCTATGCTTAAGTCATTCCTGATAGATATTTGTCTTGGTTTTAATAAGCTCCAGTAATGAAAACTTTGCAATTTCTCCCAGGAACCTCCTTACCCCGAGAAGGTTTCTCCTGCTGTCTACCCTGAAATTTTCCTTGCAGTTATCATTGCTTTTTCTTCATGATGGTTATTGAAAATCATCACGCACCACTCTCCCCTACCAGTCTTCCCTTTACTAAGGCAAACAACCGCACTTTATTATATATTTTTGATTTTGCACCTTTGATTTTATTTGTTGTTACACTCTCCAGTTTTTGTGTATCCCTCTTAAATGTGATGAACAGTTGCAAAACCATGTTTATGGCCTCCCTCACTTGTGGTCTGGGCTTTTGGTGATGACTGAAATTGCACACCCCAACCCCCCCCCTTTACAAAAGAAAGTGAAATACCTTGACCTGAACAGCCATGGAAAAAACTCATTGTGCTTACCAACTTCATTTAACTTCAAACCTTCAAACCAAAAGCAATGCAAAAGACAGAGACCTGGGCTTTGATTTGGAATAGAAAATTTCAAGTTTTCTTCCTACATCTGAAATAATGTCTCATCTGTGGTGGTGCATCCCTGCTCCCCAGGCTGCTCTGCGACCTTAGGAATTCTTGTTAGGCCTCTGTCTTGATTAATGTCGCTTGGGCAGTTAAGCTCCCCTTGAGCCTATCAGAAACACTGTCTGTTCCCAGGATCTTCTGTTGCCTTAGAAACTTCTGTTTTCTAACAGATAGCCTTGGAACATTATTTTGTCTGAATCATAGCCTGAGTGGAACAATATTATTGTTACTGAGGAAAGTTCAGTAATTACCATCTTGGAGTGTTTGCGTCCAGGATGGAGATTGACAGATGATTACAGCCAAACCTTTGGTCACCCTATAAACTGTAGTCCTGAGTGAGGATCTTTGAGTTTCCTGGGCTGCAGCATCTCCCTCTGAAGGGGATGCTTCTCAGAGCTTGCCAACTCTCAAGCTCAAGATAATTGGAGGATCATTGCTGAAAGCTAGTGATGGAGCTTGGACTAGTAATACCCATCCCAATTCTTTTTATTATTTGAAGCATTTCACCAAACTTGAGGAGAATTTTTAACAGGTACCTTTGTACATAATTGTGTGTGATTTGATGTAAATACGTTATAGCAAGTGTAGTGTGAATAGTGCTATCTCTGATTTGTAGTTAAGCTACTGCTATGATTATTGTAAATCCTATTGTATCATTCATTCATTGTTAAGTTAGTCAATTATTAAGGGTTGTGAAACCCTTTAGATATAAGCTGTTGACCAAGTCTGAGGTGAAGTTTGGACTCAACCACACCCAGGCTCCATCAGGAGTTTAGCAAGTAAGGGGTCAACTCTGAGGCTTGTGTTTCAGTGAGAGGATCTCCCTTACCCCCCTACCCTTTTGTGACTCCATGCAAATTGATCCTAATACAATTTTCCTTTGTGTACTTCATCTGTGTAGTAAGTAATAGAGTGAAACTTGCCCCCAAGTTTTAAGTAATGCTTTTCCAAAGTTATATTACACATGATTTTGCTAATATCTTTGATAGTGATTCTTTAGGTGACCTTAACAACTCATTCCCATCAGCTAACTGTGATTTCAAGCTGTGGCTATGTAATGCCATTTCTTTGCAGTCCATCTGCAAAGAACTTCGTATGAACACTGCATAAAAGGAGGGGTGGGCATCCATTTTAAACTTGTCATTTTGACTACTTCTGTACTCAGCAGAAAGAGGGAGGACTCCTAGAGAGTGATTAATCTTGGGATAGTGTAAGTATCAAAAACACACTGGAGATCTTTTGCACTCTGAGACCATTCTCTCTCTGCAGTAAACAATGAGGCAGCCAAGTAAATTAGCTTAAATTAGACACCCTTTAGGTGGTTAAATTGGCTGAGTGAATGTAATTATCAACACTATTCTGTTGTGGAAATTCTCATTACTAATGCAAAAAAAAATATGCAAAAGATGACCTCATGAAATATTATCCTGCTGACTGTTTTGCCAGTGTAACTGAACAAAAATGCTTGTAAAAACAAAAAAGACATGGCTGTAGGCTATCTACTCAATAAACTGTACACACACATTGCAACTGGTGACCTATGGTGAATCTGCTGAAAATGCCAAGGGTCAAATAGCTGCAGTATAAGCAAATTGAGTGGTAGGAACTGTCTGGTTTAACAGAGATTAAAACAGCATGTTGAAAATTATTTGCTTCAGTCAGGTGTCTGCAACACACACCCATAAAGGTGCAATTTCTCCCAGTTTACATAGTCATCACCAGTGTTTTATACAGCACATAATCCATGGATTTGGTTGTTCAATAAGGACTGAGGTTAAGAGTCCAGTAGGTTTCAGCAATAAGTGCACATCAGTTGTTATGGGCCCTATTTTGGGTTGGATTGTTTGGGCATGTTGCCCATACCTTGTGATCTACACAAGCATGACATGTCCAGTTTACAGGTATTAAGCAAATGCTTATTGACTCACAAAGTCAGCTTGGATTTAATGGTTAAGGATATACTCACTGCTCCAGATATGGTACCCAAGGTTGTTGCTGCTCAGCCAGGCATCAGTCACAATGAGGAGGGCAGGCTGTCCCCTGGCTCCCTGCAATGGATGCCCAGGGCTGCTGAGCTGCCACCTACTGCCAGCTCCACTGACATTCATGGCACTGGTGACATGATCAAGAAGCTCCTGAATGGTCTCTGGGCCAAGGAGCCTTCCTCTCTGTTTTAATTTATGATTTTATACCTTCTTGTGCCAGTGTTTTCCCTCTTGAATCCTTGAGCTGCTAATAATCATGGCACACCATACCTAGAATATTTATTTTCCTTGTCTCTGTATGGACTCACAGCTCATTTTCTGCAGTCTGAGCAGAGGCTGTGGAGCTGTGATGTCAGAGGATCCTTGGTGCAGAGACTGCTAAAGCCCTGGAGATGGGGGAGGTATGCAACAGAGTACAGAAAAAAAGAGACAGGCTTCATTAAACAGGATACACATTATTGAGGTGACGGAAGAGAGTGAATTTGGAAAGGGCATAAGATGCCATTCTTCAGGGCATGAACCAGATAAACAGTAAATTTGGGAAAAATCTGCCCTTATGCATCAGTTCTTCCCTGCCTACTTACCTCGTGGGTTTTGTGGAAATTTCCTTTGCAGCATCTGGAACCAATCACTGTCAAAACCAGATCACATTAAGTAGGTGCTTGGGCTGCTCCTGTATTTGCAGCTCCTGCACTTTGTGCAGATGCAGATACCTGTGTGAAAAGACAACCCACCTATGCCCTGCATTGCCCTGATGTTAGTGAGCAGGCATGGGTAGAAAGTGATTGTAAAAGATGATGGCTACTAATCCTTTTTGTCAGGTCATTCAGTATTTCATTTTCCAACATTACAGATGGAAAACAACCCCCTTTTTCTTCATTTGTAGAAGGATATTTATCTGTTCCCATATTTATGTCACATTCTTATATAACTGATGTCTGTGGTGATGGTGGCAATGAAATAATATTGGCACTTTAATCCAGTGTCCTAGTTATGGGGTAGTTCATGGTGGTCCTCTTGCTTGCTTTAGATTTATTTCTGTACCAAGGGTCTATCTTGTGACTGGTTATCAGTCTCCTTAGCATTGTTAGGAGTAGTTTTTTATCTTTTCTATTTATTATGTTGACTTTGCCTTTAGAGCTTGTCTCTCTTGCATTTGAAAAATAGACAAAACTGATTTCTCTCCTAAAACATCACATAGCTCAAACACTTTTTGAAAGAAAACTGTCAAGAGGACGTTTTCGTTACTTAGAAAAAGGACTCAGTCATTAAATGCTTTCCTTCATGTGTGAATTAGTAGCAGTTAAAGCTGCCTTCAAGGTAAAATAATTACAATAATGCAAAAATGTTGCTTATGAGAAGCCTGAATCAAGTTAACCCTGGCTCACATCCAGGGAACTCCCTTATTTCTCATTTAAAGGCTTTCAGAACCATTTGATCCTCTATTTTTATGTGACTTCTCACTTTGCTCTTTCTCTCACTACAATCAGAAGATATTATTTATTACTTTCATAATAATATAATAGTAATGAAAGAAATACCTTCATGAAAATCAGGAAATACTTTTGTATTGAAACCTGGAAAATTCTAGGCTAACACATACAGGTGTTGCTAAGGACTAAAGTTCCTGTGTACTTTTCTATTTCCTTGAGCACTGCCTTCAGATCAGCAGCATCTGCACTATTCTGAGATAGCTGGGACATCTGGATATCTTGGATGGAACTGCTAAAGAATTGTGGATAGGCAAATTAAGGAAATCAGGAGGATAAACTGTTCAGAAGTTCTGTAGAACTGAATTCTGATAGTCATAATTCTTGATGACATAACAATAAACTACCTTCTTTAAGGCATAAAAGAGAACTGGGAAAGAAATATAATGACAAAAAAAAGGTCTTATTTTTCATCAGAAACAATGTGCTGTGAATTGTAAGAAAGGCACCATATTATCTTACCAGCTCTGTCCCCATTCCATGTGACATTTTGTGGTGAAGACAGGGACTCACTATTTGAGTGGCAAATGCTGTCTGTGTAGCTGATCTCTGCTGGCTGCCTTTGCAGGCTGTTGTGAATACAACAGCAGCAGCAGAATTTTGTTTGCGTTGGCAGCTGGTAATGGTAAATTTCAGTTAATGTAGATAGATAAACATCTTGGAGATGGTAAACATTCAACATGTCTTAAAACTGATAGCTGAAATAAAAGAAAGAGACCTAGATGTATATTCACCCAGGGGCAAGACAGCTGAAACTATCTGTCACTTTTGATAGCCACCACTTAACTAAGCAGTGTCCAGGCTATGCTCATGTTTACTGTTACCTTCAGGCAGTGAGGAGGAAAAGGAGGAACTAGGAAACATGAATGGGGAAGAAGCTGTGTGTGAAATGGAGCAGAGGACTGAAAAAATGGTGATCCATAAAAATCCAAATTGTATGTGTTCCCCTAAATATAGAATAAATGCTGTAGTTCTAATGGTATAGAGAGTTTAGGAATTATGCCAGGTCTCAGATGCATCAGGGAGATCTTCTTTATCCAGTGACCTGTTCCTGCAGACTGAGTGGGCCACTCTGTATTCCCATATGGAACAAAGTTACTTAGAAATCCAGCTGTCTACATTCCAGGAGACACTGCTGGCTTTATACCTACACAGAGCTGGAATGAATAGTCTTGAAACATCTGTGTGGAGTAATGGGGACAGAGAGGAAAGGGTAGAATGGCTCCTTATCTTTTCTTCTTTGTTTTTAGTTTATTTAAATTCCCATGTCAATCTAGAACCTCAGAAGTAGTGTTACAAATATGAATACAACAAATACAAGACACCACGTTGTCAGGTTTGGTCTCTTAAAATTTTGGGCTACTTATCTACAATTGTAATTGCAAGGAATAAGCCAAAAACTGATAGAAGAAACTGATCAACCACATCAGATTTTAATATGAGCTGAAAGTGTTTTAGACATCATACTGCTGGCAAAATTTCAGCCTGAATGTGATTGTTGACTGAAAAAGTTTTTCCAGCCAACTGTCAAAGGCTTTTTCTGTTTTAAATCAGAATCTCGGTGCTTGATAGATTTTTTATTTTTATTTTTTTTCCTCACAAATTTCAGTCCTGGCTTTTTTTGTGGCACCTGTAGTACTGTTGTTTTCATCCTGGCCTCTGTGTTGCCTGTACTCCAAAATTGTAATAGCTTGTCTGTACTATTTCTTTTGTTTTAAATGTCCATTTTCATGAATCATAAGTAAAACATGAAAAATTCTTAATTATGTTTCAAAACTCTCACGAATTACTGAAGTGTAAAGAAATTAAAATATGTAAATGATTCACATTTGGGTGTTTTCCTTCAGTCTTGGCAACAAAATTAGGCAACAAATATCCTCTGTAACAATGAGGTTCTTACTTTAATCTGTGAAAAGCTTAGAAGTAACTCTTTAAAAAGTATGGCAAAAAAAGATAAAAATTAATTTTTTTAAGACCTTAATTTTGTAAAATCTGCGTTAAATTCAGTATATAGTTTCACAATATTCTCTAAGGACATTTAAATGCCATCTTCCTCAAAATTATGTATTGTCCAAAGGTTAGAACTTCAATGTTTGGGATGTTGATGAAGCAAGCCTCATAATACAGCCCAGTAATTAAAGTAACAACAACCAGGAATTGATTTCTGCTTCTTAAGTTTCAACCACTGTAAATGTGTGCAATAAGAAATAGCAAAGATTTGCCTCCCAGGGTCAGGATGTAGGTTTTTTGCAGTATTAGTCACAGAACTGATTGCATATCAAGCTATTTTTGGTGCATTTTGAGCTGTTGATGCCACACCATCTTTCAGACATGCTGGTTTGTGCTTAGATAATGAATTGCTTCTCCCAGAGCACGGCTCTTGCATGCCACTGCAATACTAACAGGAAGAAGAAAGAAAGATCATTTGCTGCCTTTATACAAATATTCTCAGCCAAAAATGTAACCAGTATATATAAAGTCTATTCCTTTATTAAAAAAAACCCCCAGTTTCAGATAGTTGAAGAAATCTGAGTACTCAGCTCTAGTCAGGCTTGAGAGTAAGCACAGCTGGACTCCAGACACTGACTCACTCTCCCATTACCACTACCCAGATTTTTTTCCAACAGGCTCTTTTCTGACGATAAATCTTCCAGCTTCCCATGATGTATTGTTAGGCTGAGATCATGTCAATGTAGACAGAAAAAAACGAAATCTTTGTTTACATTCATAAGGAGGAAAATAAGGCAATAAATTTGAAATTAAATAGCATCAGTAAAAGCAAAAGAACAGCTGGAAAACATACAGACAACTTTGGAACATCTTTGTACAGATTACAGTGGAAATATTCTGCCTCAGTGTTTACGGGCCTGCCCACTATAAGTTTTTGTTGGAAGCAGGAGAGGAAAGCAATTTATACTTAAGAAAGACTACCCTTACTTAAAAGCAACAGGAGAATAGAATTTTACTTTGTAGCATGTTACAGCCAGATTATAGGGAAAAAAAAAACCCTTACATTTTGGTAAATATAAGAAAATAAACAATGGTCTCTACCAACCCCAGCCTTGATATCATATGTGAATAAGTAATTATTGATCCAAAGGACTGTTTGCAATGTGTTGCTGCAAATTTCATATATATGTTCCATGTTCTTGTGACCACAGCATGTGAACTTTACTAAATTTTGGCACAACCAGGTCTCCCTTTTGCTTCAGGTTTACTCTGGAAAATTTGGATTTGAGTTTAACTGAAAGATCCCAAGATCCACTTTTTCCTAGACCAGATATCTTAGACCAGTTTTAATTGTATGGGTCCATACAGTGGATGAATTCCATGACCTGTTGTATACAGGAAGTTTAAATATACTTCCTTCTGACTATAAAGCCTAATTAAATTTAAATCATAGAGCATATTCTACTTTTTCTAATTGCATGGTCAGTCTCCTTCTGTAGACCATGAGTAAGCACCTTACGGTCAACCTGTTATCAGTAGAGCACAATTTAAAACAGACAGTTGTTACTGATGGAAAACGATCTGTCAATCACAAAATAACAATCAAAAGCAACATAGAAATTGTACTGTTGAATTTCCAGAGCCATCCCATTTTGAAGTAGCTTTTACAGATATCCAAAGATATTAACCAACTGCCTTCTCAGTCCTATGCAGCATGGAAAAGATAACATCCCAAAATAAAACTCTGGCTGACAAACAGGCTAGTGCAGAGTCCCAACAACCAAACCAAATTGATATATAAATTTGGTTGGTCTAGCAAGATCTCAGCCAGGCATTTTTTTTCAGTTTGTTTGAAGATCAAAAATGTCAGGAAGAATGAGTTCCTGATATTTTCTTAGGCTTCTAGTGAAAACTCATCAGTATTCAGGCTATTACCCTTGAACTTTGAAGAGTCTGTCATAGCAACCTTAAAAAAAGAAGTTAGTGAATCCAACTTGAGTTCACTGAGGGAGGCAGGAACCTTATGAGGGAATGCAGATATTTTTATACTAGACTCAGGAAAATGCTCAATAAAAGTCATTGAAGTAAAACATTATGAAGAAGGATAAATGCAATGAGAAATTGCATTAAGCTAGACTTCTGTCTCCAATACCAATAATTTGTAAGAGAAAATGTATTTTTAATTGTCTGTCATTGGCCCCTCTCTCTTCTTTTTACACATGGCATAACTGAATGTTCAGAAAAGCCCTTTGTCTGATGTGTTCCTTTGAATTTCAGTGCTGTCAGGAGACAGCATTGGGAAGGTGTCACTGTTGCCTGCTTGGCCTATGCCTACATTTGGAGGGGCAGAATGTTTGGAGATGGGAAGTCTGCATCTCTTCCCTGAACACTGTAAACTCCTTGGATGGCAAGGCTGAGCCATAATGAAGAACAAGGTCTAGATCACTTTGTCTGCAACTGCTGAATGCGAGTGCCTGGAGATGCAGAATCAGCAGGTTAGTAAGTGTGATGCTGGCGAAAAGACGTGTGAGAAGCACTAGGATTGGCTGTGGGGCCGTGATGGAGGGCAAAAAGTGAACTGTGGTGGTGTGGTCCAGGACACCAGGCTGCTGGGGTTACTACTCTGACTACTGTTCTACTGCTGCCTGCAAATGAGGGATGCCTGCACATATTTGGAGCTGGGTGATCTGGGCCGGCAGTAACCCAAGTGCTGCCAAAGCAGAAGACAGAGCAGGGAAAGGAAGTATGGGGAAATACACACACATGGATGGGACCAGAGTAGAAATGAGCATCATGAGTTCCTGGGGCCCAGAAACTCTCAGAGTGGACTGTGTTGTGCCAAGTGAACTGAAATGGCAGGTGAGGTGACTTAGGATCTAAGGATGGCAGTGTAATCAGCATACTTCTGAAGACACCTGTGTCTGTCTCACTCTTTTTGAGACTGCCTGCTCTGTACCCTCCTCCTACAGCTTGGGGTTTTCTCAGTGCCCTGTGTAGAGTATGTAGGCTGCCAGGGTGTAGAAAACAAAAACCAAGATGTCCACAGGCCTGTAGACAAATTAATGCTCTTGTCTGCTCCCTGAGAATATCATCTGTTCACTGCTGCAAGGTGATGAGATTAGTTGGCGTTGGATGAGAAGGTGCAACACCACACGTACTCAACACTCAGTATATAATTACATAGCTGCCAAAACTTTTATCCATATTTAACTGTATACAGTTCATTGAGAGGGCAAAACTGCAGGCACTTAACTGTGCAACACCATCCAGGTACCCATGTAAGTTGCAGGCCCATAAAAATTAAATATCTATAAAGAGAAAGTAGCCCCTATTGAAAGAATCTGCAACACTATCTGCTACATACTGTCTGCTACTATATGTATAAATACCACAGAAAATATCAAGCATACCAGCTGGATTCATTTGGATACATTGTTATCCACCCTTGCTGTTTAACTGTTACTAGATTTGTTAAAAAAATGTTAGGTGTTCAATATATCTAATAACACTGTTTTTTTTAAAGCAATATGTTATTAATAGCTGTGCAACTGATAAACTTGGTTTTCTAATTGGAAATTTAAACATATTAAACCCTTGTACTTAGTGTGGCTATATTGTAGGCAATTTTAATGGTTATTCAAAAGCTAGTAGGACGAGTCTCAGCTTCTGAAATTTGTTATGCAAATGTGACGTGTAGTTTTGAAAATAACATGTGTACCAGATTTCTGCATATTCAAGTAGTTAAGCTGAAGAAAGATTGCGAAAATACTGGTAGCTATTCTAGCTCTGTAGTCTGAAAATAAAATCAACAGTTTTATCAGCAAGCCCTGAATTTTAAGGAGCATTACGGTAGAAACTGATTTCCACAGTGCTGATGGATGGGGTTGGGGTTTTATGTTCTGAGGCTATATTCTGCTTCTGGTGCAGAAACCAGTGCAGTTTTAGACAATACTTAATTGGGACAGGAGCCTTAATTGGAACTTCTCCTAGTCAGTTTTACTTTCTTAGCTCAAGTTCCACAGAGTTCAGACAAAGGAAATTACACAGCATGACAAAAGTAACACAAAGGCAAAGTACCATGAACTAAGACAAAGTAATATATTTAGTTAGGAAGGTGCTCAAGAATTGGCTGGTATGTTTGTTAATCATCTTCATCTCATATGTCTTTCTTAGGCAACTTCCAATTAATTAGAATTTTGCTTTCATAGGCAATGTAAGTTATCTCTAACTCCTTATGCTGGTATCTATTCCTAATGGGGAAGAGGACCTTGTATTACATGCAAGGAAGACTTCATTCCCCTAATTTGCAAAAATACTGAAGTTTCCACCCCTGACCATCACTTATATTTGAAAGAAGACCACAAACCCCAAACCCAGAAAACGAGAAATAAAAAAGCCAAACAAACAAACTTTACAAAGGGAAAACAAGTAAAAAAGCCAAACAAATTTGAGGTAAAGAAAGGGAAAACAATCAGCTATGTAAGCACCTAAATTTAGGCAGTCTAGATGTCCTTTTGGAGGCCTGCAGGATACCCACCTCTTTCCAAATATTCTTGGGAAAACTATTCCCTTTGAAAGAAGAGCTTAAAAGGTAGGTGCAAGTTTAGTGGCTAGATTAGGCAAAATAAATCCAACCCCAATGTTTATTTTGGGGGATTTCACTCGTAATGGTGGAAGTGCTCTGAGTAAGTCTAATATGAACATTTATTAGCAATTGGAACATGGCTGGCTGCTTAAAATTAGGTTGGAATTTTGCAGACTGTTTTACAAAGTGGATGAGTATTTGAACACTCAGTATGTGTCAGGACTGAACAGGACATTTTTTCATCATCAAGTCATAGGCTTAGAACATGAAGTCTTCCTGGGCAAGTCTGTATTATACAATACCCCTAGTCAAACACCAGAATGGCTGAACAAAATCCTTCAACTCCACTGGGTTTCTTTTAATGGAGACAGAATAATATTTAAATTTTTTCAGACAATAAGAGATTTTCCTTGTAAAAATACTTTAAACATTGGGAGGTTTTTTGTTTTGCTTTTGTTTTGTGGGGGTTTTTTTGTTTGTTTGTTTTTGTTTTTTTTTTTTAATTATTATTCTGAATCCTGACAAATAACTTTATTTTATTAAAAAAAGTTAAAAATCCTTGGTATATAGGTATGTCTAGTTTTTATGATGGATAGCAATACTTTTGGGGTTAATGAAATCTTCCAATTACCTACAGATTATTTGACAAGAAAGCATCCTATTCTTCTCTGTTATACAGGTAAGAATTTGATTATTCTCAGGAGAGTATTAGAAATGCAGTAAATCTTACATGTTATGTGTAACAAAAGCATTTTCTTACTGTAAATTAGTTTAGTGGTAATAAAAATCCAAGAAAAAAAAATCAGTATCCCTTCAAACAGACTTTGAAAAACTTCTTTATGTGTTTCAGAAACTCAGAATTTAAATATGATAATGATAGACATACTAGAAAGAAGAAGCAGAAGATCCTTATGCAGCAGATTAAATTAAGTCTAGAAATGAATTCTACTTTTTTTTTGGTCCTTATTCTGGATAGTTCAAACTTTCCCCTGTCTGTTTGGAGATGATGGAGCAGTGGCTGAGCTCAAATTGTATTTATGTTGACCAGCCCAGATGTTTGTGTTAATTGTCTCATTGCTGCTGCTCCACACACAAAAAAGACTGAGTTCTGCTTTTCTTTTCCATGGTAGAAATTTGAATCTTCCTCTTTTCTATTTACTCAGGCTTCTAATTCCTCAAATATATGAGTGCATCTTATCTTTGTTACTTTAACCCCCCTCTTTTACATTGACTCAATGCTCAAAAGTTACCAGAGGAAGATTGACTAGAGAAAAGAACCAAGTCAATTCTCCCTCTCCCCCAAGCCCCATCATGGCAAGCAAAATTATTTCAAGTACATAGAGCATCTTGTAAGGAAATACAAGGATAACGTCCTTTGGAAAAAGCCTAGTGCAGGGACAGGGCAGATTTTGCCTCTATATGTATCCTGAAAAACTATGCAAAGGAATCAAAAATACAATATATAACAGAAGAAAGATGCAATGAATGCATTTGTTACAGCAGCCTAAACATATTGAAGAAGATGCATGCAGTGAGAGGCAGAAGTGAATGACAGACCTACCTGTCAGGAGAAATTTAAGAAGATTGTGAAGATGTATCTAGATTTTCTCTGCCTCTGCACTAGAGTCTTGGACAAGGGATTTGGGGAATAAATCAAGGATTCGTAAGCCCTGTGTAAAGTGGAGTCAGAGAGATTTTTAGAGTGTCACAAGGGATATGACCATTGTTACTCTCCACTTATATAAATTAACATTGAGAGCATATTCCAGCTAAAGCAGCACTCTGAACCCCTCTTCACTGTATGATTCATGCTTTACTCATTTCAGAGCCTGCAGGAATTTAAAGGCCAGCTCAGAACATTTACCCTGCTATTTATAGTAAGTACAGAGGTATCTGTGCATTGTAGTCAGAACTAAAATCCCAGTATAACCTGGATGTCAAACATTTTAAAAAGTAATAAAAAACATGGAGAACTGCAAACCAGAAAAAAATAAATAGGAATTACACATATAGACTACAAGAAAAGATATCTGAAAAGGCCAGATAAGCAAAGGAATAGAGTTAGGCAAGGAGAAAATATGTAAGTAAATACTTTGAACAAACAAAGTTAAAAAATATTCAAAAAGAATATTTTAACAGGTGAAAACACCAAAACTCCGAGATATTAATACAATATATTTGAAGACAGAATTACATGAGAATTCAATCGGGCTGATGATACATGCAGTAAGATTGTCAATTAACAATAAGAGTTGAAAGGGAGCTGGAAGCGGGGAAGGGACATTTTGTGCTAATCACTGCCATCCATAGAAACCCAAACATCCGAGACATGAGGGAAGAATGGAGTTTGAAAGACAGACTACATATCAGCATCACCATATTTACCTTTTTATTAGCAGATGTAGTTAAGCAAATAGAGAACAACTGGGCTCTGGCAGATTAGCATTTAGCACTCTGATGGTTAATATAACAAAAGTGGGAGTAGCAACTGCACAATGATAGATATTTAATGCAAATAAGAATTTTGTGTGTGTGTGTGTTTGTGTGTCTGTGTTGACACAGACAGGCAGCTGGAACAAGCATAAAAACACACTTAAAATGCAAAGAGTGAATTTATTGCATTACCCTGCTAACTGGAAGATCCCAAGGCAACACCCTGGCAGAGACACATGAGAAGGAAGGCAGGCACTGTTAGGCTCAGTTGTCTGAGTGAAAGGTAGGCCTGCTGTTTGCACCAATTTATCAAGGGTGCGTGCACTTGTAGTTTACCAGCATGCTGTCATCTCCTCTGGGCTTTTTTGTACGATCTCTGAGCTTTGACCCTCTCTCTCCCAAAACCTGGGAGTGTAAGGATGCCCCACGAGAGTGCCTCCAAATCTCTCAGAGCACCTACATTATCTCTACACAGAAATGCTTCTCGAAACAGAGTATTAACAGCAGTAGGCACAATATACAGGCCTCCCCTCACTGTTATTATCCAGGCCTTGACATTCCCAGCTGCAAGGTCACTTGAGTGAATGTACCATCCTCATCCTCCTCCTCCTCACTGCCATTCTTCCACTTTTAACCCTTTCCTCCCAGTAGGCTATTAATTAAGTACCAGAACATTTTGGGGTATGTTGAATTGGACTGTCTTTGCATGGGATGATGGGGACAGCTTGACAGCTGAGCATAGAGATGTTGTTGTAAAACATTTGTGAGGCGGGTTTTTACAACATCAATAATTCTCTTAAAAAATACTTTAAAAGTCAGCCCTCAGTGGTAATGTTACTATGGGAGGAGTGAAAATATAGTTAGAAAGAAGGTAACCAAAACATAGTGAGGAATTAATACCATCTGTAGGTTTTAATAGATGCATCAGTAAAAGCTTGAAACTTGAGGGGGAGTTTACCCCAAGGTGAAAAATTTTTGTCTATTTTCTTTTCCCAAGAAAATAATTTTTGTGTGAAAGGGTAAGATCTTGCATTGTAAGTTTTATTTAAATGTAGTAATATAGTAATTAAGTCTAGTAATATAGATGTTAATTTTGATTATTAATTTCTGCTGAAGTAATCTCATGTGACTTTTTGCAATGCTGTCACCAGTTAACTGAAATTAAAAAAAACCCAAAACAATCAAAACCCAACAAAACAGGGTCAATCTTCACCTAATTACAGGCAATTTGGGGATTAATACTCAGTAAGAAAGGAAAAAAAAAAACACCCTAGAAGTTAAACAAATAAAAGAAAACAACAGATGTAGACATAGCTGCTGACCTGTCAAAAATCAGCAGGATGTAGCTCAGCAGAATTAGTGACAGACAGCAAACTGCAAACCACGGTTTCCAAAAGCGTGGTGCTGCTTATGTGCCAAAACCGAAAACACGAGTACACATTAAATTTAAATATAATGAAAAGCATCTCTGGTTTCTGCTGTGCTCCTCAGCATTGTCATATTTCTCCCCCTCTCGTCCAGGCTGGGTACACCACTCCAAGCAAATGTGGGAACTCTGACTGATGTCCTTGACCTGCTCTGGACAGTGCGTTGCCAGTCTGTGTAAGATCTCTTGGGTACTAACACACTGGTCAAAGGCAAAAGCTCTCCCTTCTTGCAAATATTAGGAGGATTTTGGCAGATGAACTCCTTACTCCTAAGCAACTCAGGCTGCAGCCAGGTGGTGAAGGGAAGAAACTGTGTGGGATGACCAGTGGCTATTTGAAAAAACGTTGCTTCAGGTTAAAGGGTTTATACATATATACATATATATATATATATATAAAGATATGAACTTGCTTCCGGTTAAATATTAAATATTACAAAAATATAAATACATAAAATTATATCAATAGCATATTTTCCCCTGGAAAATTACAGAGGAGTCCTCAAGAATGAAACTTGACTTTCCATCCTGCGAAAACGTCCAGATATTGCCGTGGCAGTGATTTGGCCCAGACCAAAGAGGAAACGTCGCAGTTTGAGAATTAGCAGAAGCATAGAAGTATGCCCTGTAGGCAATGTGGATGTGGTCGCCTTGCTTTGCAGGTGGAGTGGATTATCCCACCTCAGCGGAGCTCAGCACCACGTTCAGTCTGTCACTACAGAGGCAGGCTGCAGTTCCAGGCCGGCTCCCAGGGCAGTGTTTGTTAAAGCTGCGGTCAGATCACTCGGGATCACTGCCCCTGTGCTGCCCACGAACGCAGGACTAGTGCGTGTCCTGATCCATGATCCTGTCGTCGCTCTTCAGAACTTGCCAGCCTAAACTACTCACTTTGTTGGCGTAAACTGTAAACCAGCTCTGATTTCCCACCCCTATACGCTCCGAACTTCTTGCAAGATCATCAACCAACTTTTAGGGAAAAATTAGTAAGTAACTAGCGTTTTGTGGCAGGGGCATAAAACAACATAACCTCAGCTGCAGCAAAATGGCCAACTCAGCGGCAAAACCAGCAAATCCTGCAGTTCCCTTAGAAAACTGACAAAATTATAAAACTCTAGAACAGTGTAGAACTATGCCGCTGCCGGAAGCGGCCGTGGCAGGTGTGGACACCTGCGAGAACCACCCTGCGTGGGCCGGGACCGCCCGTGCTGGGACCGCCATGCCGGGTGTGGGCACTGCCAAGCCCCTCCCGTGTCGGGCCCGCCATGCCGGGTGTGGGCACTGCCAACCCCCTCCCGTGTCGGGCCCGCCATGCCGGGTGTGGGCACCGGCCAACATGGCCCCGCCGACATCGCTGCAGCAGCCAATGACCGCGCAGGAGGCGCGGCCCTGTGCGGAAGTGGGCGGGGCAGGTGGAGCGCGGGAAGCCGCGGCGCGGGGCCGGGCGGGCTGAGGTCGGTGTTTCGCCGGATCGCATCGGGCAGAGCGGCGGGAGCGGGGCTCAGGCAGTCGGGACGGGGCCGGAGACAGTCCCGGAGCGAGGGAGATGGAGTTCTCCAGTCGAGAGAGGCAGAAACATTGGCGGCTGGCTGGAGACCGGCGGGAGCAGTACCCTCACAGCCTGCAGTTTTACCTGGAGCCCCCCACGGAAAGCATCTCCCTGGTGGAGTTTGAGAGCTTTGCTGTCGACCGCCTGAAGCGTGAGTAGTGTCTCTCTCTCTGTCTCTCTCTCTCTCTCTCTCTCTCTTTCTTTCTCTCCCTCCCTCCCTTCCTTCCTCCCTCCCTCCCTCCCTCCCTCCTTCCTTCCTTCCTTTCCCCTTCCTCCTCCCCCCTTCTCCCCTTTCTCTTCTCCTTCCTCCTGTCCCTTCTCACCCCTCGATACTTTGAATCCTTCCTGTCATGGCCGTGTGTATTTCTGGCAGGCCTGGATGCTCTCTTCGCCTGACATAAACAGGAGCTGGGCTGGCTGCTCGTGCTGCCATGAGCTCCTGTTAAAGGAAAATGCGTTGCTTTGGGCGTTTCGGAGAGCTGAGACAGATTTCACAATGAGCGTTTATTGTAGCTGTCGGGATTGTGTAGCTTCGGTTTACACGGGAGGTTTTTATGAGCACGGTTCACGTTCTATAGATGTGACATGTTTGATGTCTCAGTACCGCATTTCAGGTCCTTGTGGCTGGCAGCCAGGGATTTCCCTGAAGTCCTGAAAACTGCTGGATCCAAGTTTCCATTAGAGTTGAAACCGATGTTCTGAGACTGATCCATCAGAGTTGGCTGTCTGCCTTTCCTTGTTGACAGTATGCATCCCAGAACTGGACCAGCTGTTCAGGACTCAGGGGCCACACTTCATCCTCCGTATTTCTCACCCTTCTGCTCCTCATACCACTAAAAGTAATTCCTGTGGCCTTACCCCAGTTTGTGCCTTTCCCGAGCTGTCATACATTTAGTTTGATTTCAGCATGTTGTCTCTAACGTGGACCTTTTCTTTTTTTGCCCAGTGCTTAAAGTAGTTGAAAATCTCGGTGTGAGCTATGTAAGAGGTACTGACGTATACAAAAGTAAGCTGGAGAGTGAGCTTCGGAAACTGAAGTTTCCCTACAGAGTGAGTAGAGATCAAGACACGGAACTCTCTTGCACTTCATTTTCTTTATACCTTTCAAGAATAATGAATAAAAGCTATTTCTAAAACTGCAGTTCTGTCATTTTGTCAGAGGTGTAGTTGTACTTTTTCTTTGAAGGTATATATTTCTTTCTTTAGGGTAACCCCTTTCCTCAATAAGTTGGCATTTACTGTCTAAAAGATGACTGTTAATACACTGTTGAATAGCAGTGGTAAATTGATTGTGAATTTTTAATCTGGGAGAAATTATTTCTCTGAAATAATAACAATATGTTCTATAGGCGTTGGCTGAAGATGATTATGAGGCAAGAAGAAAAGATCATATCTCTCATTTCATACTACGCCTTGCCTACTGCCAGTCGTAAGTACTTTTTGAATTATGCTGTACTCTTATTATTAATTTTAAATGCATACAGATATTGCAGTACTTCATTATAGACATTACAGATGCTTTGGAGTTGCATAGCTAGTAAAGAGATGTAGGCTCAAAGAGCATTTTTTGCTAGGAATCTGATTTCAATTGTGATGAAAAGGGATGTGTGGAGTAAATGAATATCTGGATTTTGTAATAACTAAAAAATGTACAAACTTTGGGTTTTAAAGACATACAATTGATTTGAGTCTCTTTATAGCTTTTTTTAAATGAAAGCACATCCATATTAACTGTTTGTCAGGCATTTGCAATGATTGATAACATAGTTTAATTTCTGTATATGCTAACTGTTGATAACTGACCAAAGACCTGACTATTTAAATAGGCTTTATGTTATTGTGTAGAGAGCACTGTTTCTGACTGACTAAAAATACCATCTGAGTTTGAGGTTTCATCTGCTGCCTCTGTTTTTTGCCCACATTCATTTCTGTGGCTGGTTGCACTGCAATTTTTTTGTTATGTGAAATTTCAAGCAAAAACTTGGTCCTGTAAAGCACATTCCTTTTGTTTCCCCTGTAGTTTTTGGATGAAATTAGATGTTGTCAGTGCTTCGTGTCTGCAAGTAGTTTTGTTATACATTTGTGTGAACTCTACTCCTCATTACTGCAGTCTTTTTAGAATTAAAACTGGCAGATATGAAGTGTGTTGAATTGTTAATTCAATTGCACTTAAGGTTACAATACAGTTCATTTTAATTAAGTGACTGCAATAGAATGCATATTATGATACTGTTATAGCTGACATGACAGAAGTGCTGCTATGGATACAGATTTGTAAGCAAAAGGAGACAGGGAAGGTGAGTAGGAGGGATTGTGGTCTAAGCCAAGATATGGAGCTGGAATGGTTGAGGCTGTTCTTTGAAATGACTTTGGATTCCTTCTGCAGAATATCTGATCAGAGTAGGGAGCAGCAAAGGCCTCAAAAGCCTGCCTCCAGATGGATGGAGCCTCCCCATGACAGGCCCTGGGTGACTTTTAAACACCCTGAAATCTTCCAGATCATTCACGTCCTGTCCTGTTGTCCTTTCAAAAGACATCTGAGCTGTGCTGAAGATGTTTTGTCAATGTGTGTGATTAATGAGCCTGCTAGATCCATGGTGCATCTACAATGAGGAACAGGTTGTGGATGTGGAGACCAATACCAGCCTTCACTGCAGTGACTCTGATAGTGTAGCTCAAAATCCTGAAAGAAGGGAGCAGAAGGAATAACTGAATTGCAACTGAAATCCTTTCTGTATTCTGCATGTATGATTTGTGATTGTGAATAACAAGTGTAATATTGCCTTCTTTCTAGTGCTCAAGTTTGTTGTATTTTTATAAACTGCCTTAATCGTACTAGTGCTGCTGATTTTCACAAGACAATATCTTGCTTTACCTGTATTGTAAGTTTACCAAAACCCCCTGAAAAGCAGTATCCTCAAGTAGTCCAGGGTTTAAAGGGCCCTTGAATACATAGTAGTTTGTATTAGTGGCATTTCAAATAATCAATTTGGCTTAATTCCAAAGCCAGAACTTTACTTTAAACATTTAGTTATTATTTAGATTATTTAGACCAATACTTTTTTTGTGGGAGATGAGATGCTTCGAGGGTGTTGGTAGTTGATGAAAATTCTGCTCTTGTGGAAGGTGAGAATCTGACTGAAATTCTTGCTTAGTAAATAAAGTCGAGATATTGTTCAAACCCTGTGTTTTGGGGAATTATCTTAAAAATTAGACTATAGGCAGGGCAGGTGTGGGCAGCTTGTTGAAGGTGAGCCACTGTGCAAAAATGAATACAAGCTATTTTGGGCCACAGAATCAGCAGCAAAGAGCCTGGCTTTGTAATCTAGGGGGAAAGACATCTTTAGAGGGAGGAGGGTTTGGATAGAGTTCTGGGACACTCTTTAGACAACTTGCAGATGTCATTTTGTGTTCCAATTTATATGTACTTGCTGCATTTTGATAAAGCAGCTTTTAGTCAGTTTCTACTTGTCCTTTGAAAAGGTGGATTTAGTGCTTACTAATAACATGGAAAATAGCATACTAAGAACTATGAGGTGAACATGTTCTCTGTTCTCTCTTGAAAAGCAACTACTTTGAGGATATTTCTATTGTCTACAACTGGCAGGTTCTCAGAAGATAAAATTGGGAGGCAAATAGAATATACTGTACTTCAAGTTTTCGTCATACTAGGTCAGAAAAATAAGCTTGGCACAAATCATTAGGCTAATTGAAGAAAGATGTTAAGGTGTGATTGAAAAAGTGCACTGAAATAGACATAACTGCAAACTAGGTTGAATTCAGTTCCTGAGGCATCTCTGTGTACATGTGTTTACATTTTCATATGATAGTGCTTTTTCAATTTTTAGTTGGCCAACAGTGCCATCCAGGGGTAAAAATTTATATCGATTTTTCTTTTCTAGTCTCTATCAGTCTTCACTTGTAAATTGGATTGTTTTGATTTGGTTTTCATGTGATCTGAAGTGACCAGCTCCTCCATTCTGGTCAGTTAAATTTGTGAGGTAGTCATCATCTCTTGATTTCCCTTCTTCTGCTTTCTGAAATCCAAGACTATAAAGCTTATTCCTGTATGAAAAGGTATTTACAGTCTCAAGAGAACATCTCATCCACACCCTTCTTTCACACCTCTTCTAATGTTACTTAGGTTTGTCAAGACGAGGAAATAGAATAATTTTGTTTCATTTGCTTTCATGGCAGATGAAGATGTAAAAATAATTTTATTTGCATGTGGATGGCAGTGTGCATTTTTGCTTTTGTCTACTGCATCTGTTGTCACAGCAAATCAGTTATGGAGAACCTTGGAAGTCTCAGGAGCATAATTTTCCCTTCACTTTCCTAAGATAGAAGAAATAAATTTTACCTCTGCTCTGACAGCAAAACTCTTTTATCCAGGAAACTTTCAAACATACTCTTACGCCTTTTTGAAGTGTTTTTTGCTTGATTTGTGTCTGTGTCACATAACAAGGACATAAATTCTATTTCAAACTTTGCAAGGCCTGTTCACTACTCCCTGACAGTTTTTTCTATACGATAAATTAGACTTCTCTTCTGAAATTGCTGAAATGCCTCTTTATGTTGAGTAGCATTTCCTTTTGTGTTTTATCTGTACCCATGTTCCCCTTGCTGTCTAGTCTTTAACACTTAAACTCTGAGTAATCCATTGGTGTTGGTTGCCTAGTGAAGCAGTGATCTGGCCCATGGCCAGAGTTTTCATAAATCAGTGTTAAGTTCTTGGAACTCTTGTGTTAATTGTGGAATGTGAACTACTAGTCTCAAATTCCAGATTTATGAGCATTTGCATGCCTTTCCTAAAGTACTTCTATGTTCATGCTTCCTAACAAGTATGCTGATTTTTCCTAACTGTCCTTGGGGTGAAGAGTGTTTCTAATTCCAGCCCCAGCCCCTCAAGTGCTGTTCCGTATGTGAAAGATAGGGATAAGAAAGATACGTCTTCCAATATTATTTTTATAGTTGGGAACATATGAACTGGTTTAAACTGTTGACTGATCTGCACACTAGAAAGTTAAGTGGCAAAAAATGAGGAGATATTCTTAATATTTACACTTCAATGAACTGCAACTCTCTCAGCTTGGTTAGTTATCTAATGACAGTGACATTGCTTTTCAGTTAAGCTGGGGTTTTGATAATAAATATTGTTACTTAGTATGAGTTTGAGATGACAGTGTACAATTTTTTTCATGTGAATAATGATTATAAAATATGGTTTGGCTTTAGAAGTGATGTAAATAATGTCCTAATGATGATGATCCTAGTAAAGTCAGTTTAAAAGTATTTGATGGACGTATTAATCACCTTATCAGCTATTTTGTCAGCTGTAGGAAGAATTCACATAAGTATGTGATTATTATTACATTCCAAGCACTGAGACTGTCCACAGGATTATTTTTTACAAAGCACCTTAACAACCTTTCTGTTTGGCTGTTTTATGTAATAATAATTTTTTGTAATAATAATTTTCTTCAAGCCATATTTCAAGCAGAGGTTTTCTCCACAAAACCACAAACAACTCTGTTGTGATTCACGTGTTCTCTATGGGAAAAGATGCTCAAATATTGTAAAGAGAACATACAAGACTGCAGTATTCCTGTGCTCTGTGAATTCCAATGGCAGTGGCCCACAGAGTAGCTCTCAGAGGCCAATTTAAGAGAGTGCCCTGTGGTAGTGAGATACAGCATCATCTGCCTTCTGTCCTTGCACATATGGGGTGTCTTTTCTTACTGGCACTCTGGTACCTACTTGCTGTAGCTTTGAGTAGTGTGCTGATGCCTGGGATTCTGAGCACTAGGATGTGAAGAGTTCCATGAGTAATTAGAGTACTTAGATTGGCTTGAATGTTGTTTGATTTTGTCTTCTGACTTCAGTCCCTCTGTTTCTGTTGATTCTTCTATTTGTTGACTTGCAATTGCTAAACCCCTTTTTCTCTTTTGTCGAGAGTTAGATGTTCTAATTGTGTTCCTCACCCAACTTCATTGCTATATATTTTCCTTCTGCCTGTTTCCAGGCTATTTGTTGCCTAGAATAGAGTGCACTATTGTCATGTTTCCTGAGATGCATGCATATTTCTTCAGCTGGAAATATACACCAAAAATGAGAATTGAAAGAAGTAGCCTTCAAAATATATTTGCTTCATCACATTAATTGTTATATTAATTGTACAATGAAGAAATAGTGTGCCATGTTGTAGAACAAAATCTGTCATTTTAAATACCAAGGGAGAATGTTACCTACAATTGAGTATTTTTATCCAAAACAAGTAAAAAGTATTGTCTTTCCACAAGTGTTTCCTGATTGACTATGCTTTACTGAAGGTTTCCTGTCTTCACTTCCAAGCTTCTCAGTGTGTGGGTCACATGCCAAAGTCAGCATTACTGTTGTGTTCACTAGGTTTGCAAGCAAAGAAATAAGGTACATTCAGAAAATGTTTTTTTTAAATTTTTTTTTGCAGCGAGGATCTCAGGCGTTGGTTTCTTCAACAAGAAATGGATCTCTTCCGATATCGCTTCAATGAGCTGACTGGTGGTTTAATGCAGAAATTCCTGGAACACGTTAACTTATCATTTGAAGCTGTAAGTAGGTTACTTTCTGTATTGTGTTGCATGTCTGTTGTTTTTTAAAATTTTCATTAAGATAGTTTTAGCAATTGTGTTTAAAAAATAGAAAGTGCAGTTATGGTTTAAAAAAAAACCTGACCACACAGAACTTCTAAACTTGGGGAATAGTGTGCTTGAGGATTAAGTGATGTAGTTTTGTGCTACAACAAGAGAAGCTCAGTCTGCTTCAGTCTACAAACACAACTGACAAAATGTGTAATTACACAGGTAAGTTAACAAGGTCTACTAAAACTGATAAGTATTTTTGAATCAAAATTTCAGGTGGATTAGATCATAGGTCACGGAGTGGTTTGGGTTGGATATATCATCTAGTTCTAGCTGCCTGCTGTGGGCAGGGACACCTTTCAGTCGACCAGGTTCCTCAGAGTCCTATCCAACTTCACCTTGAACATTTCCAACCATGAGACATCCATGACTCCTCTGGGCAGTCTATTCTAGGACATCACTGCCCTCACAGTAAAGGATTTTTTCCTAGTCTAAACTTACTTCTTATCTAAACCTACTCTCCCTCAGTTTGAAGCCATTCCCCCTTGTCCTGTGACCACAAGCCCTTGTGGAAAGTCCCTCTCCATCCTGTAGGCTCCCTTCAAGTACTGGAGGCCACAATTAGGTCATCCCAAAGCCTTCTCTTTTCTAGGCTGAACAATTCCAATTCTCCCAGCCTTTCCTAATACAAGAGGTATTCTTTCCCTCTGATCATCTTGGTGTCCCTCCTCTGGACTCAACCCAACAGGTCCATGTCCTTCCTGTGCTGAGGACCCCAGAGCTGGATGCAGCACTGCAGGTGGGGTCTCACCAGAGTGGAGCAGAAGGGCAGGATCACAGAACTGTTAGGGTTGGAGGGGACCTCTGGAGATCATCCAGTCCAATCACCCTGCCAAGGCAGGGTCACCTAGAGCAGGTTACACAGGAACGCATCCAGGTGAGTTTTGAATGTCTTCAGAGAAGGAGACTCCACGACCTCCCTGAGCAGCCTATTCCTGTGGTCTACAGCCCTCAGCATTAAGAAGTTCTTCCTCATGTTGAGTTGAAACTTCCCGTGTTTTAGTTTATGGCCATCAATCCCATCTCTCGTCTTGTTAGCCACTCTGCTTTTGGTGCAGCCCAGGATACAGTTGGATTTCTGGGCTGTGAGTGCACAAGGCCAATCCATGCCCAGCCTCTCATCCACCAGCACTCCCAAGTCCTTCCCATCAGGGCTGCTCTCGATCTGCTCATCCCCCAGCCTGGATTGATACCAGGGATTCCCCTGACCCAGGTGCAGAACCTTGCACTTGTTAAACTGCATGAGGTTCCCCTGGGCCGCTTCTCAAGCTTGTCCATGTCCCTCTGGATGCCATCCTGTCCTCCAGGTGTGTCACCAGCCCCACTCAGCTTGGTGTCATCTGCAGACTTGCTGAGGGGGCACTCAGTCCCTTTGGCTCTGTCATTAATGAAGATATTAAATAACACTGCTCCCAGTATGGACTCCTGAGGGACACCACTTGTCACCCATGTCCATCAGGACTCTGAGCCATTGACCATTACACTCTGGATATAGATGTCCAGCCACTTCCTTATCCATCTATTGGTTCTTCCATTGCATCCATTTCTTTCCAGTTTGGAGAGATGAATGTTGTGGTGGACTGTGTCAAAGCTTTACAGAAATACAGATAAATGTCATCTGTAGCCCCTCCCTGGTCTGCTGATGCAGTCACTCCATCATCGAAGGCCACTAGTTTGGTCAGGCAGGACTTGCCCTTGGTGAAGCCATGCTGGCTGCCCCAAATCACCTTCCTGTTATTCATGTGCCTCAGCACAGCTTCTAGGAGGATCTGTTCCATGATCTTTCCAGGCACAGAGGTGAGGCTGACTGGTTGGTAGCTCACAGGGTTTTCTCTAAACTTTTTAAAGATGGGTACAATGTTTGCCTTTTTCCATTCACCTGGGACTTCTGACTGCCATGACTTTTCAAATATGATGGGGAGTGGCTTGGCAACTACATCATCCCAGTCTCTTATGACTCTGGGATGCAGTTTATGGGGTCCCTAGTTTGTGTTTTTCAGATAAGAGCATAGTTTGTGTTCCTCAGATAAGGTCTTATCTGCCTTATCTGACCATTTGGGCCAAATAACACTGATGTTAAAATTACCTTGCTTTCTTGGTGAATTGTGTGATAATTCACCCTAAATGTTTCAGTAATGAGAAAAGCAATGGCTGTGTTTGATTCTTACGTGAATTGTATGTGCAGTCTTTTCTCATCACATTATTGACTTCAGTTGAAAACTAATTGTGGTCAAAATATGTTTTTCTTCATCAACTTTTCTCTAGATCCTTTGCAATCTACTAATTACTTTTAAGATATGGCTTTTTGCTGTAGAAACCTCAGCAAACTACAGTGACTTGGGGACTTTGTTCATCCTTTCATTTGTGAACACTGACATCTGGAAAACTATGTGGAAATGAAAAATAAGTGCATTCAATGAATGCTTATGATAGCTGTTGAGGATGTAGTTAAAACTGAATAATCCAAGTATGAAAATCCTGTATGGGTTGCTCAGAAATGTAGCTGTCTGTGTTATTGTCTCCATGGGGACATATGGTTACATGTTTGTGCATGCTAAAAATCATTTTGACTCTTCTTGTTTGTGCAAATTTTATGAGTTACTGGAGCTATAGGTGTATAACCAAGACCATGATTTACCTTAACACAAAATTGGAGGCCGGTGTTAAATACAGTAGCTACAAATTGTGGTTAAGGATTTATTTATAATTTTAAGAGAAATGATGTACAATTAAATAAGTTTCATTGTAACTTAGATTTTATACATGTGCATACATGTAAATGATCCTATTTTTTTAATAGACAGTCTGATTTTTGCCCATTAAGTACGTGCTATGGAGAATGCAGAATATAAGTTGTCCAAAATTCTGTAAATGCTATTATTCCACAGTTTTTGTTTTCTAATTATAACTTAAATTTAAATTTTTTTCCCTTTTAACTTAAACTCGTTCTGTTTCTTTTGATGAAAAACATTGAAAATGCAAAATCTGTTTGTCTAGACAACAGTTGTTGATGTTTTAGGGATATTATAA
Organism: Trochalopteron elliotii; assembly: GCA_024734555.1. Lineage (NCBI taxonomy): Eukaryota > Metazoa > Chordata > Aves > Passeriformes > Leiothrichidae > Trochalopteron > Trochalopteron elliotii. The sequence continues at coordinate 895,554 of JANPWX010000076.1, forward strand.
CAGAGTTCCTGCTGTTATACACTGTTTTGTTTGTCTGAGTGGATTAAAGGAAAATGTCTATTGCAGTGTTGGCATTAATGGTTTTAACAGTATTTTGCACTGCAGCTATAAAATGTTTTGTTGGGAGACTCCAGCTTTGCCTGTAGCTCTCATTGTAAACTTGAATGAATAAAAATTAACGTGCAATCATCACTCCACTGAGAAAGCCTTTCTCTTAAAATATTGCTTATTAGAATAACTTAAATATTTTAAGATATGTGGCCAATGTACATTGTATTTTGCTGGACTGAAATATCTAGCATCAGTGCATGTTGGTATAAAATAGGATTTGTTCAGTGTTAAGAGTGACAGGGGCTTTCTTGTGTCTTTGAGAGACTATTAGAAATGCCATTCCCTGGTTCAACAGAGCTTTCAGTGTGTTTGGTGTGTTTGTGGAGCTGTATTTCTGTTGCTTATTCCCCAGCCTCGTATTCTCTTGTCACAGTTTCAGCATTTGGGCTTGTAAGAATAAATTAATGTTTGCAGGTTGCTGGAAATAGCTAGGAGTATGGCTTGGTTCTGTGCTACTGAATGCGCCTTCAATATGTCAAAATGATTAAGAAGGTATTACTTTCTTACTCCTGTTGAGGCAAAAAAGCATCATTTCATTGAAAATCTACTTCCCTACTTCTGCTTCCACCCCCTGCTTTCAATTCTTGTGGGAATTTAGGCAAAACTAATCCTTCATTATTCTATCATGTATAAAACATTTGAATATTAATAATGAATTCCATATGTACTTGAAACAGGTCTAAATGCTGTGGAGCTGTGTAGAGGCCACTACAAAAGTAAGGCCACTCTAACAGCAGTATTCTTTTTCTCAATGTTCTATTTGTAAAAGGAAACACTTCCTTTGAAAAGGAAATTAGGATGAACTATTTCCCTCATGCATCCCTGTTAGAAGTTATAATGTTTTCATGCCTTATTGTGCATAAAACAAGTCGGAAATCAAACTTTGTGCTCTGTTAGAAAAAGAGATGGTCTTCAGAGAAAGGAAGGAAGTTCTGATGTTACCATCCGTTTTCTATGTGGGTAAATGGATACAAATTCTATTACGGAGCTTTCAGTTGCTTATGATCCACTAATAAACTCTTAGTTAAATTTCTTTAACGAGAAGAGAGGTGCCTTGCATTTTCTAGATAATGTTTCTAGTTTCAGAACTGTAATCTGAGAAAGGCCAGAGCTGCTAAAATTTGACTTAGGCGTAGTCTGGCATAGCAATGTTAACAATTCTAGGAACCACGGTAAGAAGTGATTCTCAGTATTTATTAAAAGGACTGTCAACTTTTTTGTGGGGATTGTCTTGTACAATTGTGTCACTGTTGTCATTTACAGCACCAACAAAGTGAACCTAAAATTGAGAATTCAATAACTGTCACCTCTCACCTTTTCTTATTTGGTTACATACCTGAGAGTGATACGTTTATATATATTTTGCAGGGGTTTTGCAGACTAATTTCTGAGATTTTGTAAATTGGGGATTGAGAATTATTGCTTTATAGAATCAAGAAATCTTCAATCCCACTAATGAATAGTATTTAAGAAGTTGTTAAGATATTTCTGTATTTAAGATCTTTGAATACTTAATCAAAAGATCGTATTTAGCAAGTTTTGGAAAGAGTGAAGTTGTTAACAACCAGAAAAAAAAATACCTTATTTCCAAAACTTTTTTTATATAATGGTCAGCTGTAGAGAGTTTGATATGATAGTAGTTCTCATCTCATGGTTAAAGAAATTTTTAATCAAAGAGCAAGAGCTTTCTGTAATTAAAAATAGAAATGGAATTTAAGGAAAGCTAATGTTTTAATTTTTTAATAGGATTTCTCATGTCTAGTGGCTGACATTTGTATTGCTGATGGAGCAAAATATGTGGCGCAGTGTTTAATACAGTTAGTAAATGTCTGCTCTGGAGAGTTTTACCTGATTATAAAGATGCCCTTCACTTGAAAAAGGAAGGCTGTAAACTTCATGATAGTCAAGCTAAACATGATGACTTCAGTATGATGAATATGTCTGAACATGCATAGGATTACTACAATTCAAAATTTTTACAATATTAATGAAAATAATCCTCTCTACATTTAATATAAATCATGGAAATTTGAGGTTTATATAAGTCCTTCCTTGGGAAGTTTTTAGAAAGCTGGCACTGGATTAAGTTAGTCCATCTTCAGTATTCTGTAAGAAGCCTCTGGGACCTGGATTTCTTGGCAAAAAAAAATGAAGCTTGATTTGAGTTTGTATTTGAGATACCTTTTTGAACTACTAACAGGTGGATTGCATTTTAATCACTTGTAGGAATAACTTTGGCTTGTCTCTTCTCTGACAAGTGTGGGAGATGCCTGGACTGGTGCTGCTCAGCCTAGTGGAACATTGCTTTGGTGCTCAAAATTTTACAGTACTCTGAAATATTATTGTTTATACCTACCAATTTATGGCAGCATGAGCAAGAGGCAGAGTGCATGATATTGAATAAAATGTTGAGAAAGGGTGAGAGTAACAGGAAAGCAAGAATAAATCTGTGCTTGAAGAGTATTTTCCCCTGATACATTGTTTCGTTTTCTGTCACAGTAAAAGGAGAATAATGGAATGGTTCTGAAGGTATTTCAGAATGTTTTTAGTCTGTTTTACACTTTAAATATTAGAAAAAGAGAAAGATCAAGGTATTTAAGGGACAGTACTCCCATCATCCAGGTAAATACGGAAGCTTTTTATGTATGGCATGTAATTTTCAGCACTCAAGGCATATTAAATAATCTATGTGCAAAGTCAGTCACGTCGGGAGCATCGGAAATCCTTAAGCAGCACTCAAGAGGAGTAAATGCTGACATTTAAGGTGACAGAGCCCATCAAAGAGAATATGCAAACACAGGTGTGCAGTTGAGATTTACATCAATTTAGGAGATTAAAGTATTAAAGTCTTACTATAAATGAGTAATTACATCAGTGATGCCTGACAGTTTCTGGCAGTAAAAGGCACTAACAGATTTAAAGATATTTTAAGGAAAATTTGTGAATGTTTTAAATATTATAGTCATTGAAGAAAATATTTTAATCTCAAAGTATGTTGAGAATATGAAGGAATTATATAAAATAAATGGTTTTACAGGTAAGTGATACTTGGGGTTCAACTACAAAGCTGTTCTTGACATGGTTAGAAATATGTCCTTTGAAGCCCTCAGTCTGAGTTTCAGCCTTTTGTCTGCTTTGCCTTGCGCAATTTTAAGTCTCCAAGACCTGCCACTTGTTCTTAGACATCAAACAGAAGATTTTTCCTTTCAGCATCTGCAGGTCTGTGATACATCTTGTACTGATTTGGAACATTTAATGAACTTCTGGGTCCATTCCACATGGTTCTTGTGAAAACTTGCCACAAAACCTGTTCACCAGTCACACTTTCTCTCCTTGGCAGTGGTCTTAGGGTCTCTTCTGTTCAGGTGGACAAAATGTTCTGTGGTTACTTTCAAAGTGCTGTGTGTGTGGCGGTATTTTTTTTTTTCAGGTGGTTGGTTGTTTTGGATTTTTTTGTTTGTTTTTTGGGGGGTGTTGCCCTGATCTTTTTTAGCTTTCTGATGTTTGCGTTTTTGTAGTGGAGTTTCTCATGGACTTTTAGGTAAACAAAAGTGATGTTTTGGAAACTGTACATTCCTCTCTGGAGGAGGGACAATTGATAGACTTCTAGTTTGACCACTGGGGTCGGAGAGGTGGCAACCTCATTCTCCAATCCCTGGTCATTGTCCAGAATCTGTATAAATTGAGGTCAAGGAATAAGCGCCTCTTTTTTTGCTCTAACAACTGACTGTGTGAGTGTCCTCATTTCGTGTCCATCTAGTGTCGGGGGGGGGGGGGGGGTTTGTTTTTTTTTTTCCTTCAACACTTTCAACAGCATTTTGAAGATGACAGTAGTTCAAGTATTTGCCTTGTCTGTGAAATTGACACAGCTTTGCTTGCAAAGCTCCTAGCATCTGCAAATTCAAGTCTCACAGTGGCGGTCATCATTCTGCTGCTTTACTTGCCTTTTAACTTTTTAAAAATAATGTCAAACCTAACATATTTCTTTTTCTTCCATCCAGTAGTTGAGAAAGGTTGGGCTTTTTTTCCTGTTACTTTGTTTTTCCCTTCTCTTTGTATTTGCCTTCTATCTGTCATTATACTTTCTTGTTGCTTCTTTCATCCTTTCTTTGTGTGGTGTTTCGTAATTTCTGTGAGTGTCCTTTGCCATTTTTACAGCCTTCAATTTTAGATCAGATTTTCTTCTCTGATGCCATTCGCTAGAGCTCTTGCAGTGCCCCCAGCTTCATGGCATTTTAGTATGTGATCTGCTCCTGTTTTAATATACAGGTTAGGAATTGAAGTATGAAATTTTACTTGGATTGTGGAACTTAAGACATCCTTCTATTTTGAGTTCAATTCTTCCACGCATGTCAGTGGGTTTTGAACCCAGGTTATAGAAGATTCAGTGGAACTGTTTGGAACTGTTTGTTCATTTGCATGTGAAAGTGTCTTTTGGTGACTTCAAGGCTGTTTGACACAATATGACACCTGCTTTTTTCTGTGCCCCTGAGGTCTGTGCACTGTGATAAAGGCCGTGAAATCGGCCTAACACAGTTGGGTTTTTTTGACACTCGTGGATTGCTGCTTGTCTCGTGTTTTTTCCTAATTACTGTTGGATGCTTTGATTTGTTGTTGTACCTTTCCAGGAATTTAACTTGCATACTGAAAAATGGAGTGGAGTAGAATGCAAAATTTAATTCTGAATTTTTTTTTGGTGTTATTCTGGTCATCATTTTGACTGTTCTGGTTTCTTTATCTTCAGACTGTTAGTACCTCTTTGTTCCTTCCAAAAGAAATAAAAATTAATAGTTATTATCATGTCTTAATTTGTGGTGTAAGAATTGGATTTGTATTTCCTGCAATGCTTTTGTTCACTATTATCTTTCCGTATGGTGCAAAAAAAATAAACTTCTAAGTGTAGTATATTTCATCTTGAATACATCTGTGTTGCTGTTTTTACTCCACAGAGCAGAAAAAAAAAATAATGTTTAAATTGAACTTTCTTACCTCTGAATAGTCTCTTGAAATTTAAAAAATATTATGACCTTTTAAATAACTTTTAGTTCAGATGCCTTATCTTTTGGGTAACAGCCAGTTATTGCAGAATCAGATGTCCTAATTTTTAGATGCTGTTATGAAGCACATTATTTTAATAAATGCTTTGGATCATAGAAATGGGGAAGGAATGGCAGATGGGAATAGTCAGCTGGGGGAGCTAAAGGTCTTTAGTGCATCTGCAGGCATTTGAGAGGAAGGAATAAGAACTGCAAAATAAAGTGGAAAGTGATATGAATAAAGTGGAATTTTTCTCCACAGTAGCTCTTTGATGATGCAATTGAAGTGTTTTTTTAGCTGCTTTAAGCAGTAGAAATTAAACTTTTTTAATTTCAATTTTTATGATCAGAGTAGTCCTATGAGAGACTTTCTGATATCACTATTATGCTTTCTCCAAAAACATTTATCTTGGTAGTGGGGCAGTTGTATAAATATTTGTAGTTCAGCTTCTTGAAAAAATGCTTTATGACTGCCTTTATTTGGTACAGAAGATCCTAAAGTCAGATGTGGATTAATGAGAATGGGGACTAGTTTGGGTCCCTATTAAGGACAGATAAATTTGAAAGAATACTCAATATCATGTCTAACCACTAAAGGACTGTGGCTGTAATTATGCATTTTGGAACAGGTGTTTAATCCAGAATGTTCTTCTGATAGGGTTTATGGCTTCTCATTTCAGGGGCATCAAATAATATTTCTTCCTTTCCCAAACAGGGTGGGGAAAAGTAGAAACGTCAGAGTCTATATTACTGTGTGGAAACTTATGCCAAGCTAAGACAATAACTATGCAAGTAGGCTATGGTTTGCATTTGCTAAGGAAATGGTTCTGAATTGTATCTTACTTTGCCACTACTTAAATCTTGTATTTGTCCCTTTGCTTGAAAACCAGTGATGCTTATCTTACAGTTGACAGCAAAGGTCGTGAGTGGTGCATGCCTAAGTGAGAAATGTGCCTTACTGCCATAAATAGGTATTCTGTCATTTAACTCCATGCTTAGAGTCATAACAGAAACAAAATTATATGTGGAAAGATTTAGGAGTAGGGTGGTTTTTTAAGTGCTAGAGTTTGTTAAATAAGACAGTGAAACATGTGCTATTAGTGCTTTAAAAAATGTAGTGAGTTATCTAAAAGTAATTGGGTTGATTGCCCAGCAGCCTGGGTATTCTAGTGAGCTAGCATTTTGAGGGATGGGTAGATGGGATGAGGTTTGATTAAAATATTTAAGCTTAAAATAAGTGGTAATATTCTCTCACAGAGTTTTAAAATACAGCTTGATTTTTATTTTTTTTTCTTTTTGTGTGCTGGCAGGATGTATGGTGGGGCTCTTTATTTACTCTTCTCTAATGGATCCTTGAGCTGTAAGCATTACTTTGTTAATAGTTATGGAGAAAAGTGGTGCATTTTGCTGCAGTAATTCTAGTTGCCTGTATTTATTTGCACATATGGTGTTGGTGATATTCTATGAAATTGTAGAATCGAGTAATAGATGTGATTAAAGAATATATTTCCACTGGGGATGTCCTTTTTCACCTTCATAAACATAATGAACAACAGTTTGTAAATGATGCAAAATGCTAATTAAAAGTTTTAATTTGGCAATCATCTCAGTTTGATTAGGAGCAGATGCTGATTATCTGCAGAAATCTAAATGGACCCTTAGAAGGTCTTTCTTATTGCTTAAAATTGACTTGTGGAAGAAAAGACAAACTACACCACAAATTGTACAGTTGCTTATGCCCCTTCAGAGCTCTGGGGCATTATGATTCTTACTAAATAGCTTTGTGTGCTTCATCACTTGAGTTAAATAGGAACTTTACAGTCCACCGTAAGGTTGGATCCTTCTGTACTGGGTACTATATATGTTCTTTCTGGATGAAGTACATTCTCTAATTGCTTTGAAAAAGTTGCAGAAAAGGCTGCAGTAAAGATATGATGAATAAAAACATTCTTCTTAATCTAGCTGAAAGCAGCTAGACAGCATTTGGAATACAGTCTGAATCCTGAGGCAGATGTTTTGCTGTAACTCTGGATTTCTGCAGTAAAATTGAAATTGCAGCTGTGCCAAAAATGTAGTGGAAAATAGGATCTTGTACACCAGGCTCTTCAGCTTGAGGTAGAAGAAGTAGAAAGGGGACCCACACTATGTGTGATAATGTGCTTTATCACTCAGTGGTTGACCAGGTCATACTTGACTGCCATTTATCTAAAAGCTTGGAAAAGGTGAAAAAATAGCAAATCCTAACATTATCCTTATAGATTTTCAGTTCTCAGCAGCTGGTAATTTTGGATTCCTGGGAGAAACTTAGTATAGACAAGCAGAAACGTGTCATCAAGTGTCTCCTCATTTTTCTATAAATATTTTAGACATTCTTTTGGGAAATGAGAAAAGAGAAAATTGGGAAATCAGTAGTGTATTTGTTAAAATGATACCCATATGTTGTACAAGAAGAAATTTTTTTTGTGTAATCAAGGTGCTAAGTTCTTTTGTAGTGGTTGAAGTTAATAATGTTTGAAAAATGAATTTATTTTTTACATAGCAGTGAATGCAGTAGCTTTGGAGATGTTTATACTGTTCCTTAATACAGCAGCATCAAAGCTGATAGGATGGTTTCTGCAGGATGTAATTACTCTGCAAGTAGAATTTACTATCTGCTGTTTTGGACATAAGCTTCAGAAAATGGTCTGCCAACTTTGAAACACTCTTCCTGGCTAATCCTGCGGTTGAATCTAGAGAAACATTTGTTAACACGTTTCTTTAAAATTGCATCTGATGTTATTATCCTGATTTGTAAATGAAGAAAACTTGTTGATGTATTTATCAGAAGGATCTGTATTTATCAGAAGGGTCTTCTGTTAGCTCTTCAGTCATGTGTGACTGTAACATGTATGTGTTAGTGTTTCTAGGTATTTCTGTAGTAATTGTTTCATTCAGCTTTCCTTTGAATGGATATAGGGAAATGTGTGTCAGGAATGCAGGAGACTGAACCTGTATCACTGAGTTTCTCTGTGATTATGGTAACCATGAATCAGCTGCATAGTGAGGCAGATCATAAAATTTTCTTTCTGTACCCACTCTTGACTCAAAAAAAACCCCAAACAATGTTTCAATTGATGGATAAGGATAGATAATAATTCCAAGTGCTGCCCTTTATATTTTTAGGTATGCCAGCAAGCTGAACTTGAGCTAAAATAGCAAGTTGTAGTATTTTAGAAGATAAAATTTTCTTCTTAATTAATTTGTGCTTGGCCAAAATGAAATTGATAATCATCAGGTTTGTGAACGACAGATTTATGAGCTTCTGGAATGTTTTCTTTGAGGCTCTTCATCCTTTTAATTGGTAGGAGAGCTGGGAATGGTGTCCTTTGCTAATCAAGCTAGTATTCATTAACTGGCTGATTACACTTTAAATTTATATTCTCAAATTTAATGGTATCTAGGTTAATACTTTGATATTCTAGTGCTAGCTTAGTTTGTAGTGTGATGTGTGGCAATGGAGAAGATTGATTAGGAAATGATTATTATTTCTGCTTCATGCCTAGAGTTGCAATTTAGTAAAGTATAGAGTGACACTTGTTTTTGGGAAGGGTGTTATGCCACCTGAGTACCAGATGTTCTGTGACTAAAAGCAAATTTTAGGAAATTCACTTTCTAAGGACATCAGTGGCATGTGCACATAAATACCTGAAGCTGAGTCTTGGAAAAGGAAAGGACTTGTGCATGGACTTCTTGTTCCTTACTGGGAGACTTGGAAACAATAAAACTAAATAGTTGCACATATATAGCAATATAATGTGTGCATGCATCTTTATCACTTCATTAAAACAGAGTGGGGATTTCAAATTTATTTTGAAGTTTTCGGACTACCTCACTGACTGTGTTTGTTTAACCAAGCTCTGCATATTAAATTATTCATATTTTAATCTAAATTTATATGTCTTTGTGTTTCTAGGACAGCTCTGTAATTAAAAGTCAATGAATAAACTGCACATAGAAAGCAAGAAAACCAGAAATAATGCAGCTTGTCCTGGGTACTTGCTTCTTTCCCTTCCTTTCTTTTTCTGTCCTTATTTTTTCTAAGTCTCAGGAATTTACAATGAATTGTGGAATTGTTTCAAGCTATGCTACCTGACCCATGTCACTGAAGAGGGAAGATCCTTTTCCTGGCAAAGCAAAGTCTGACATAGTGATAAGCAGCTTACTAAATTGGCTACAAAAAAAAGGCAAAACTAGTGAATTGTTTTCTGTGAGGTGAGTTTAATCAGTTCTGTGTGGAAGGTCAGATGATGACCAGGTGAGACCCTCAGAAGTATTATATATATATATATATATATATATATATATTTAATATTTTGAGCAACACAGTGTTTTATCTGGTGAAGATCACTAAGTTCTGTCAGAAGTTAAGCAGCCTGTTTATCTTTCCAGTTGCAGAATCCTAAAAGCTGTATTTAATTGCATCTAATTTTTTAATGATTACTGGAATGTGTTTTTGCAAGTGCTATTTTTGGGTGAAATTATTAAATATGCAAACTGTAGTACTGTTATTTATATAATTAAAACCCCCAAAAACAACAGTAAAAAAGAAGCTTTTCTAGCTTCTGTGAACCAAGAAAAATTGAGATATGTGTTTCGTGACATGCTACAAGTAGTGTATTTCTTTGCATTGCACCTTCAGTCAATTTGACGTGGAAGTGGTGAATTCATTAATGCCAATGGAAGGTTATTTTTCATGTTCCAGTCTTTAGGGAAGCCAGCTTTATTTTTGAATGCAATCTGGAGTAATCGTCCACCTTTAGCTAGATTATCCTTATTTCTTCTTCCTCTTTCGCTCTGTTAGCTGGAAACATGAAGGCAATGTGAATTTGGTGAAAAGGCAAGCAGCAAAGTGTTTGTGGGGCTGCTGAATGTTTGCCTAACCTATAAGATACTTGAGTCCGTAAGAAGTAAATTATTTAACAGCTTTATGTATGTCGTTTATCTATATAATAAGTAGTGCTTTGCAATAATATTTGTGTTTGTTTAAAAAATACTATTTCTTATAAAACTGTATTTTTGGTAACACTGTCCACAGTCTTATCTAAATCTTTAGTCGTGGCCCATTAACCTGTTTTTGTGAGGGTTCACCAGGATCACTTTTATCCCAACAATGTTTAATTGTTTGGTAGTGACATGCAAGAAAATCTAAAATGACTGTCACTACATCTGTACAAAATTGATATGGTCAAATTACTAATAAAGAAGGACGTAGACAACTTGTGAAGTTTGGAATAAATTGCCTTTAAAATAAGGTGTAATACTGAAAAAAAGATTTTTCTTGATGAAATTGAGCTAATTTGTTTTGGAAGAATAGATAAAGAAGGAATCCTTGTCTTTCCCTCTTCTTATTCTCCCCCCAATATTGCTGGCCTGTCTGTAAAACAGTTTTTGGATTCCTTTAATAGAGCTTTCTGGAAAAAAACTCCACTCTGTCCTTGGCTTTGTTTGATGGAGTTATTTTTAGTAAGATATCCTAGAAGAAATAATGGAATTGTAACCACCATTGCTGTAGAACGTGTTGTACTGTTTTTATTTGGTCAGTGTATTTACATGGGCAGTGAGGGTTTGGAATGACATGGTGGACAGGTTCTCCTAAGGAAATTCTACTAAGAATGCATAAAACTGTTACATTTGAAGATGGAAGCCACTATTTTGGAATTAAAATGAAAACTTAGGTCTCTGGTAAGTGAAAAGCAGGCTTGCAGGCTGATGCAGTGACTTAGATTTATACTTACTTAGACGAGAAATAGATCATCTGGATGGAATAATGGAGTTTTGGTACCACTGTGTGAAATTTGTATATAGTTTCAGTGTGCCATGTTTGAAAAGCAGGAATTTTTCAAAGTCTAACAAGAATAAGATTGCTAATGAGAGTATTTTATAGAAAGTATTTTCTCATTTCATTTACGGAAACACATTTAATTGTTTTGATACAGCTACTTTGTTAAAGGAGAATGCTTTCTTTATAGGCTGCTGAGCTTTACATTTTTACATGCAGAAATATAATGCTGTTGCGTATTTCCTCTCTCTACAAAGCTACATTCTTCTGCATTGTTGGCATCTTTATTGTTATTTTTTAAAGCTGGTTTTCCTGAGAGAGTACTACAGATTACATCAAGATGCAGACAGAGTAGCCATAAACCTTCTCAGCATTGCTGCATTGGCTATTTCATATGCATATTTCAAAACACTGTTTTTCACTAAGCTATTCCTCCAGGTCTGAAATTGTCCTTCCTGTGACTTCCAAGAGAAGTGGTTTTTTTTTTTGTTTTCTTGGGTTTTTCAATTGAGAAGGAAAAATGTTTTGTTTAAATGCCCATTTAACTGCATATCAGTGTTGGGTACCAAATTAGATATTCTACCCCATTCAGAGAATAAAATTGCTTAAGCACATCCCTTCCCATGGAGAAGAAAGACATTGGGTGACCCCATCTTGCATTTGGAGTCTGTGTATCTATTACATGTGATGGCCTGGGCTTGGTTCCTGACTAGTCTCTAAAAACTACCTTGACTGCAACCTTGTAGTAGTGCTCACTGTAGGTATTGGAGCACACATCTAGTTTATGGAGAGCAGTGTCACACAACGCGTTATGCTTTGGTGACACTTCTGCCCATCTATGTTTTCAGAAGGTATTCTGCCTTCTTTAACATTTTATTTCCTTTCAGCCATGGACTACTCCCATTATACTTTGTCAAAAGCATGTTATACAAATGTGTGCAGATTTGGGTGCCACAATATAAGATATTAAGTTATTAGAGAGTGATCAAAGCCATGAGGATGGTGAAAGGTCTGGAGTGGAAGCCGTATGAGGAGCAGCTGAGGTCACTTGGTCTGTCCAGCCTGGATGAGACTGAGTTGCAGTCTGGAACTTCCTCATGTGGAGGGGCAGAGGAGGGGCAGACACTGATCTCTTCCCTGTGGTGAGCAGTGACAGGACCCAAGGGAATGGCCTGAAGCTGTAACAGGAGGTTTAGGTTGGATATTAGAAAAAGGTTCTTCGCCCAGGGAGTTGTTGGACAATAGAACAGGCTTCCCAGGGCAGTGGTCACAGCACCAGTCTGACAGAGTTCAGGAAGCATTTGGATAATGCTCTCAGGCACGTGGGGTGACCCTTGGGCTGTCCTGTGCTAGGCTAGGAAGTGAACTTCACGATCTTGATGGGTCCCTTCCAATTCAGCATATTCTATGATTCTATGATGTGTATTTGTGTATATGCACTATTAAAGTTTTTTTATTAGGAAAGGTAACATTGTGGTTTTAAAATACTTCAAGTTGTTAAGTTAGATGTTGCTGCTTTACTTACTTGTTTTAAGACCTGCAAAAGCACTTACACTTAGAGGACAATAAAGATACCATTGTTCTCACTCCTTAAAAAAGGAAAGTTAAATTCCTTTATATAAGATCAGATATAGTTTTGTTAAATCTGTATTTAAAAATAAACTGTTCTTTTTTTGTTAAAATCTGATGAAGTTGCTTGAGTCCTTTTTAACTGCCATTTATTCATTTTGCTTTGTTTTAATGCATATCTAGAAACAAGCAAAGATTGTCACAAGTTTTATTTTAGAGAAGTTGACTTTTAAAAAATGTGTTTTACAGTTGTTGTTAAAATTATTGCTTAAAATATTTGTAGTGTAAGATCTGCCCTTCTACTTCAGAGGGGAGGTTGCTCAACATTATTGACCACTAGTGTTTTGCTGGTTTCTGCTTAATTAATTATTAGTGATCACTTGCTGAATATGTAGCTTTTTTTCTCTTTTCAACTAAACTGACAATAATACAGGTTAAGTAATATTTTAGCTCATGCTAATAAAATAAAAAAGTCTTATCCTAAAGTATTTCAACAGTTTTAAAACAAATTCTTAATTTTAGATTGGTGAAGACCTGAAAAAGGAATTGGCTGATGAGCTGAGTGCGTCAACCCCTGGCTTCAGTCTGTCTAAAGTAAAAGAACAAATGTTCTATAAGGTAAGTAAAAATTGCTGACTCCCACAGATCTGCATTCATTCTCTCTCAGTTAAATGCAAAGTTTACTTAATTTTAAGTTTACCTAGTAGTCACAGTAAATCCAAGTATCCAAAAGACTAATGAGAGTTCCTCTACTTCACGTGAGTGTAAGGGTGGAGGGAGGGACTGGGAAAATGAAGGAGGCTTCAAACTACTAATAATGTCTTCTGTCCTTTTCTGCCATCTCTTACTTTTGTCACAAAAATGATCTTAAGTTTTAATGTTTCCCAGACAAGTGACTTGATTTACCTGGCTGTCAGATTGTTCAGGATGGAGACATTCTCAAACATCTATTGCTGAAATTAGGTTTGGACTGATTGTATTAGTCAGAAATCTGTTTTGCAACAGAGCAAGGGGAGAGGTAAAAGTTTGTAATGTGGCCCACTGATTCTTTGGAGTAAAGTTGGTTGGGTTCCAGATCTGTTTGCAAAACCTTCTGTATGTAGCTTACATGAATCAGGTGTTTAAAACAGAAATCCATTTTCAAATATCAAATCAGTAAGTGATGCAAAGCTACATAATTGGGTCAGTACTTGTAGGCACAAACTTTGAAGTAGCTTATTTTGCCTAGTTGCTTGACTTTCTGTAAGCAAGCAATATTTGCCCACCAAAATAGTGATTAGCTATTCCTAAGTCAACATTTAATTTCACAGTCTTTGAGTTTTGTCTGGAGATGTGTTAGAAAATGACTTAAAGCTTTACTGGTCCATCTTGAATCTTAGGGCTGTAAACATTGATACTGTGTTATTTTGCTATTCCACAATGTGGGTTTTTCTCCTTTCTCAGGTTGGACTTGCAGATGCTGTGGATTTATTTAGAGCCAGAAGAGTATATATTAAAGATGGCTTTGCCTATGTGCCATTTAAGGAGATTGATGTGATTGTTTTGAATAACTATAGAACAAAATTGTCTAAAGCACTGGCGGTAAGTCAGATAAAGTCTGATTTTTACAACTCTTGTTGTATTGTTTGCTGACACTTGTGGACAGTAGCCTTTTTGAGTTTTAAGTTCATGTGTTTCCATCTGGAGAATACCAGAAACCTTACTAAAAATACTGGCAGCACTAAAAAATGTTCATTGTGAGCTGAGTGTTCATTAATTTCAAATGGTATTTAGCAATTTGTGCTAGAGGATTTTAGAAACTGTTTCTTATGAATGCCCTTTCATTCAATGTGTTATACCCCTATGCACAAAACTGTTTTTCCTACTCCTCTCTGTCTTTCCTCCCACATTTTGCAACAGTTTTTTTTGTTGGAACAAGTGAAATAGTTGTGGGTTTTTACTCTGTGTTCTGTGGGTAAGAACTGAGATTGGCTCACTTGGTTAGAGAATGGTGCTAATAATGCCATGGTCATGAGCTCAATCTCTGTACAGGTCACCCACTTTAAGAGTTGGGCTTGATGGTCCCTTTTAACACTGTTGAGTTCTGTGAGCTCAAATGAGGATAATCCGGAATATGTCAGGCAAAGGTGAAATTTTTGTTGTATGAACATTTGAGTTATCATATCTAGTTGGGACATCTGTGGTAAACACTGTATGTGAGTGTCCTTCTGTTAGTAATTCGGTGATCAGCTCAGGAATTGCTTGTTTTACAATATGAGACTCTTCACAGGGTGTAAAAGTGGGTGATCATGTCTAATGTACAAAATATTTATTCCTAGAAAATGCACCATTGAATAACATGCAGGCAGTTTGGATTGCTTTTCAAAAATGTTTTCAAAGCCTCGTATAACAATGCCAAGGTTGACCATGAACATTTAGTAAACAGTAACAGTAGGAAGCAAAAATGCATTCCTTTATTAAATTAGAAAATTAGCATACTGCAGTCTTATCAATTTTGAATATAACTGGAGTGTGTGAAATTATTTAATGTACAGTGAAAATTGTGATAGTCTTATGTGAACATTTTCATTAGAACTCTTTAACAGAACTGCAACTAGAGATGTCTGTATTTGAGTTGAGGCATAATGTTTTTGCTGAAAGCTGCTAACACTTGTGTGGGATTTAAAAAGAAAGAACATATTCTGCAGAAATGTGGCTAAATATGCTATGCAGGTTATCTACATCTAGTCAAAATACTTTTGAGAGGCTTTGTGAACTTCTGAAATTTGCATCTTGTGTGAATAGCTGAGAAGTCTGAAAAACAGTAAGAACTGCAATGAGTAGGCCCTGACTTAGTTTGAGCAAAAATCTGAGGACACTATCTTACGTATTAATTTCACCCAGATTGCTTTCTTAAAGCCAACTGCTTTATAGGAAAGGAGCACTTCTTTATGTTATACTTTGTAGTCATGGTTTAGAAATTTGAACACTCATGACTAGGAAAACTATCTTCTACAGAATTGCTGTATTTGAAGTTACTGTAATGCTTTGAGTTCTCATTAGTCTTTTGATATATAAGCTTTATTTATTAAAGTTCACCATGTTTTCTAGGTAAGCGATAAAAGATTTGTGATTTCTGTTGTATTCCAAAGCTCCTAATTGAACTTGGGGGATTTTGATTACTAATTTAGTTTGAGAAACTGTATTTGGTAAACTGGTTCAGCTAATTTTAGCCAGCACAGTGCACTGCTGAGGGATGCTAGGGATATTATTGAGTCTTTGGAAATGGAGAAAAGAATACACTTTTAAAGAAAGGATTGTGTATATATAAATCCAGAGGATTTCCTCAGCCATAACTGGAGTGAAGAGGCAGAAGTTATGACACAATAGCACAATTCAAGTATTGTTTGTGAAGAGAAGTTGTTGATATACTATTTGATCTAGGCCCAAGTTCTGCAAGTACAGCTGGTTTAGTTGTGCTTTTGTAGGACATGGATGCTTTTTTGTCTGCTGCAAAGGAGAAATCAGCCAAGAGAAATGTGTTTCATTTCAGTCACTCTGGTGATATAGAGGTCGTCATGACTTTGCACAGAAGTTGTGCTTCATGGCCAGACTTAATTAAGAAGTAATAAAGCCTTGAACATCATCACCTGTTTTGTTATTTAATTTGTCTCTTAATGAATGTATCTGATAACATTACCCCTTTGGTAAGTGTTACTTATGTGTTGTTTTGGGAGTATCTTTTAGTGGTTTTGCAGCGTCTGGGTGTTCACACTTTGTTCTCAGCACTTTCTAGTGGACAATCCTTGTGTTAGAATTTGAGAATTAAAGACTGTAATGGTGTGATGATCTGAATTAGGCTTGAATGCTATTTCTAAAGAAGGGGTTTGTAAAATTAGGTTTAAAAATTGTACCTTTTGTTAGATATTTTGACTTCACTGAGTTAAAAATTGTCTGGATGGCTGGGTGGTGAATGGGGCCACATCCAATTGGTGTCTGGTCACTAGTGGTGTTCCCCAGGGCTCAGTATTGGGCCCAGTCCTGTTTAGCATCTTTACTAATGATCTAGATGAGGGAATCGAGTGCACTCTTAGTAAATTCATGAATGGCATCAAGTTGGCTTGGAGTGTGATCTGCTGGAATGCAGGAAGCCTCTGCAGATCTGGATCTGGGCAGGCTGGATAGATGGGTGGAGATGAGGGGTATGAGGGTCAACAAAGTGAAGTGCTGGATCCAGTATTTGGGTCACAACACCCCCAGGCAGTGCCACAGGCTGGGAGCAGAGTGACTGGAAAGCTGCCCAGCAGAAAAGCCCTGGGGGTGCTGGTTGACAGCAGCTGAACATGGGCCAGTGTGTGTGCCCAGGTGGCCAGGAAGGCCAGTGGCATCCTGGCCTGGATCAGCAATAATGTGGCCAGCAGGAGCAGGGCAGGGATTGTCCCTCTGTACTCAGCACTGCTGAGGCCACACCTCGAGTGCTGTGTCCAGTTCTGGCCCCTCACTGTGAGAAAGACATTGAGGTGCAGGAGTGAATCCAGGGAAGGGCAACGGAGCTGGTGAAGGTTCTGGAGCACAAGTCCTGTGAGGAGCAGCTGAGGGAGCTGGGGGTGTTTAACCTGAAGAAGTGGAAGCTCAGAGGAAACCTTATCGTTCTCTACAACTGCCTGAAAGGAGGTTGTAGCAAGGTTGGTCTCTGCATCCAGGCAATTTGTGACAGGATAAGAAGACATAGCCTCAAGCTGCACCAAGGGAGGGACAGGCTGGACAGCAGGAGGAATTTCTTCACTGAAGTGGTGATTAGATATTGGAGTGGGCTACCCAGGGAGGTTGTGAAGTCACTGTCCCTGGAGGTGTTTAAGGAAAGACTGAACATAACACTTGATGCTGTGGTCTATTTGATGAGGTGGTGTTTGGTCATATGTTAGACTTGATCATCTCACAGGTCTTTTGTAATGTAATTGATTCTGTGATTCTGGGACTTTGGGTAATACTTCTCATTTTGACAGTCTGCTGCATACTTCTAATGGACAAAATATCCTGGTTATAGGTATTGAAGAGAGAGTTTTTCAAGCATGTAGTTTCTTACAGCTCTCATTAGTGGTGCAATTTTTCAATGTTAAAGCATCAGAGTTTTCAAGTAGGGGGTGTTTGTGCAGTATTATTGATTATTTGTACTTTATCCATGTTTTGCTTCATGGAGCTTATTTGGTGCTACTCTAAGCAGTAACATGCACAGGTTTTTGGAAGGACTTATGCCTACACAGGAGTGATATTATGATGGAGGCCTGCCCTGTCTTTTCCAAGGTGCTCTGAAATTGTACACCTTATGGGAATTGTGCTTGTGCTAAAGATGCTCTTCCTAGATCTCCAAAGCACTGAAAAATTTGGATAGTCACCCAGCCTTGTTACATTGCTTACTGTGTTGCAGATGTATGTCACCATTCTGCATGTTAGAGTGATTCTGATTTTGGGTTGTAAGGGAGAATGAGAATGAATTGATGTGTTGACACTGAGCTTTGAAAGAACAGTAAATAATTCATAGCACTGACTTTTTTTAAAAGTTTTATGTTGACACTGGCAGAAATTCAGTTCAGTCAGTTATGCTTTAATCACTTACTAGTTGGGCCCATGAAGCATTCAGATGTTCTCTTTCATCATTTAAAAACAAGTTTGACATCCCGACTGTGGCTATTTCTTGGGGCTTTAAATAAGGAGTTGGTATTAGTCAGGCCTTCCTGGCAGTTCCAAATACAACTGAAGATGTTAATTTTATGTACAAAATCAATACTGCAAAGGTCTTCTTTATGTATTCTCTGACCTGTTTGATAGTAAATAATTTCCTTATGCCATTAATGATGATTAAACTGTAGAAAGCTTAAACATTTTCTGTAACATGTGAGCTGCAATGTTAGCTCAACAATTGTTTTATAATGTAACACAATTTAAATTCATAGAAGTTTGCTTAATGTTTTATTCATGAGGGTTTCACTGTGTTTACACTAACATACAAAATTATGCATCTCATATTTGAGGAAAGTAGTTTTAAATCTTGATTAAAAAAAAAAAAATCAAAATATTCAGCTTGGTGTCATGGCTCAGACCCACAGACCCATATCAGAACTGTATTGGACTCAGTACTGCACAAAAGAGGATTGCTCCAGAGAAATCTGAAGTGGGACAAAAGGGGGAGAGGATGGAAGAAGCAGCCGACACACGGATACAGGATGGAAGGAGGACCCCACACTGAAGCAGGTGGAGAGTTCCTGAAGGAACCACAGACTGTGGAGAACCCATGCTTAAGCATTTCTGTTTTCCTGAAGGACTGCATCCCATGGGAGAAAGCCCACACCAGAGCAGGAGAAATCGTGGGCAGGCAGGAGCTGTGGAAAGGGCTGTTCTGGACCCATCACAGCTGCCCTGGGTGGGAGGTGTGGGAATCTCTGGTGAAGGAGCACAGTGCAGCTGATGAGAGAGGGAAGCAAAGGTGTCATCTTATTTGTCTCTGCTCTCACTACCTGAGTCTAATTGACAGTAAATTACATTAATTTCCCTCACGTTGAATCTATTCCGCTTGCAGTGGTAGTTGTTTATCAATCTCCCTGTCTTTATCAGCATCTGGATGGGAATTTGGCCCTTAGGTTGGGGTGAGTTATCTATGGCTGTTCTTCTAATATTTTGTCATGAGGCTTGTAGTTCTGCTGAGGCTGGAGGAAAGGAAGCTCAGCACTCTGGTTCCAGCTCACACAGCCATGTTAGCTTCTGTGTTTCCTGGGCTCTTTCTCTAAAACAGTTCCCTGATAAATTCAAGATGTGCGGTCCTAGATACTGAAAAACCTGATTCTGACTGGCTTGCTTCCAGTAATGTTTGAATCAAATAGATTGAATCTTTATGTCATTTTACCTTAATGAACATTATGTTGAGAAAATGCTTTGTCCTAAAGTTTTAGTGTTTTTTGAATATATTGTAAAGCCACAAGGTGATTCTTGAGAATGTGTAAATATTCTGCTGTGTGAGTGCATTTATGGTGCGTTGAGGAGTTTATCTTACAAAGACTTGTAATTATCTATGCTAGCATAACTGAGCCATATGTTTATCATACTTCTACTTAAATACTGCCCTTTTTTGCCTAGCAATTGAACTAATAACTTGGCTGGTCTCTGAATTACTGCAAAAAAGTTGCTTTTCTGAAAATACTTTGTCAAAACATCATATAAGATCTTATATGATTTAATTTACTGTTTGCAAATTAAAATAAAACCTAGAAATAGCACTAATTGGTGCCATAAGAAATTGATTTCAATATTAATACATACAATCTTGATAAAGCACTTTTCTTTGTAATTTAATACCTGCATTTTTTTACTTTGAAATATTATCTTATGTAATCTGACAAAATGTCTACACATAAAATTGTTTGATGTTGAGGTTGCAGAAGGAAGACCTCATTGGTCTAATTTTGTATGTTTTTTCTTGATTCCTTTCCTGATTAGCATGTAATCTTTTTTTTAAACAGTTAGAAATGGGAATCAAATAAATTGCATTGCTAATATTTGTAATGTATTGTCTTTTAAAATGAAGTATTAGTCAAATAAATATGCTATTTTGGTTGATTCATGCTATAGGTACAAAGAACCTCCTAATTCAGAAAAGTATCAGTATACATAGCACCATCTGTGAAACATTTTCTTTCTAAAACACCTAGTTTTTAAGCAGTGGAGCAGAAGGCTTTATGTGATGGCATTAATGTTGAGAAAGTATGATTGATGATGGTCTTGTCACTTGAAATTCATTTCAGGTGTTGTGTTCCCAGTGTTAACTTAAAGTAATTCACTGTAACATAAATGGATGATTTTTATAATATGCACATACAAGGTTAGTAAGGTAATAACTTAGGCAGTGTAAGGTAAAACGTGATTATAGTGACTTTGTCCTCTGAATCTCTCAGGTGAAGTTTGCAGTGAGAATTTTGCAGAGAAGCAGCTGGTCTTCGTTTCAGAGTATTACAAGGTCATTGTCTAAGGCACAGGTCAATTGAATAAAATGGTGATATTTTGAGTGGGGGAAGTGATAGTCAGGGAAATTATTTAGACTGTGTGGGTGAAGAGAAGACTGAAGTTTGTATGTGGACTTGTTACTGGATTTTTCTTTGTGGCTTTTTTTGGCTGTTGTCTCACTGCTGTCTGTTTTCTAAAATACATCCTTCAGTGTTTTATCTCCTCTACTAATTCAAGTACGTTCCTTCTAGAGACCACATAGATTGCTAGCATAATGTAATTATAAATAATGTTAAGCAGCTAAATGAAATTCGACTATATTTAGTATTTTTTCTTTCTGTTTCTTCTCTTCTTGCATCTTTCATACAGAATATAAAAGTACAAAATTTGCAGCATAGACAATTGCTGTGGTCTCTACATAGTCCTGTCTGGTTTGATTTATATGAAAATGCTTCAGTCTTCAAATCCACATTGATATTTCATGATAGTCAAGCTAACAAAACAAGAATTGCAGTATTTAAAGCATGTGGAAGGCTTGCCTAACTAAGTAAGTTGTTCCCAAATTTCAGAAAAAAATTTGGAATATATTACTTGCAAGTACAAATTTATTTCTATGTTACGTGGTAGATGTGATAACCTGAAAACTCATCAGTTAATATGGCACCTGTTAAATGTCATTTATTAATATGCTGGTTACAGTGATTTGTGAATGATGCCCTTTAGTCAGTGAGAAAGATCTGTAATGGCAAATGCAGTTGGTGAGTAAACAAAAGTTTGTATCTCAGGATGACAGTGTTACAAATTTGCATTTTTCCTGATTGTTTTCTTATGGCGGCCTGTGACTTACAGCCATTTGCTGTGTAATAGCTGTAGCAGTATTTATCTGGAGTTAATTTCATCCACTGTACTCTGGCTTAGCAAGTTTATGGAGCAGGCAAAAAGAAATGGGTTGAATCACTAAAAATTGTGATGACTGCCTCTCCATTTACATGATTTTTTTTCACACATTTTGCAATAAAACATGGAGAATGGCTTACTTGTCCTTAGTAAAGTGTTACAGTGTCCTAAGCCAAGGAATGTATGTTGCATATGTGACATTAACATGTTCGTTGCCATTCTTACTAATGATAAAGATCGACTGACCTTTGGGGAAGGGCTAAATCTTAAGTCCTTTTTTCAGTCAGAAGGAAAAATGGTAAGTGCCTGACAGTAGATCAAAATCAGACATGAAATAAATTGAACACCTGGTAGTCATATCAGGTCTTGGCAGATCAACATATAGAAACTTTTTAAAGGTTGGAGCACTCCTTTTGAGTTGCGAGTGTCAGAGTAAAGTATGCACAAGTTTTATGTCAGCAGTGCCTTTGCCAAGATATGTTTAAAAGAAATTCTACTGTAAAACTAATTTTAAAAAGCCACACTCGTTTTACTGATTACACAACTCAAGTGTTTTGAGCTCTTTTAAGAAAAAAAGTAGCAATGTGCTTTTAGAACTTACTGAATATTTATTTTCAGACTTTTAAATATAGATGAAGTGAATATTTTTAGAAATGCTTGTTACTGTCAGTGTTGCAGCTAATTTCTGTGTGGCCTCATTGTATGACTTTCCATTTTACTGCAGTTTCCCAAAGGATATTTCATCTGTTGAAGTACTACTTCTTCAATTAATTGCTAATTTGCATACCTATGCTATAGAGGAAGTGGACTTTTTTTGTAGTTCTTGTAAATGAAGATTATTTGTCAGAATTTCTTTTTCCTAGTCATTGGAAAGCAGGGTATGTTTCAGGGGCAGTATATCTGAACAGAATTTTTACAATGAAATCACACCCTGCTGTCTTATGGACAGTCTGTACAGGCTATCACTAGAATTCTTTCTTCCTGAAATATTAGAAACATGATTCAATTAGGCTGCAAATATGAGCTGGATTAGTTCAGCTTAGCTGTTTAACTGTAACAGTGGGCCTGTTGGTGAATCCTGCCCCCCTCTCTTCCCAGATGTGGCTTCGTTTTGCACCTCTGGCTTGAAAAGGAGCGGGTCCCTTCTTGGATGATGACTTGTCTCCAGGAAAGCCTCAGGTGCCTCTGCGTTGTCTGTGCTCCTGCTGGATCATTACTTTCCTTCTCGTGGCCATCGACTTACCTGCCTCAGGAGTGCACTGCTGTATCCCTGAATGTTTTGACTGCAGGGATGTTTTAAAGTAGGGTAATCAGTGTCATATGCTCAACTGATTCTGGATGGTCGGTTGATTTGGGGTTTCTTTTGATTGGATTTCCCATTGGATTATTCCATGTGAGTTATGTACATTTGGTAGTGTCAGCGTACGTAAATGTTTCGTGTCGTCTCATTGGTCTGATGAGATCTCATCTGTGTGAGGGAGGAGGCAGTAAAGTACTAAAATATAGGTAATTTGTTGTAAAAATGGATTTTGGAAGCTGATGATGTATTTGGAAGTCTCCAATTCTATGTGAAATTTTGTAAAATCTTGCATGTGCTCTGTAGATTTTTGCACTGAATTAGCTCTCCAGTGTCTGAGTTGTAGGAAGACAGAAAATAAGGTGAAGTATCAGGGAAAAAGAGACTGATGAAGATACTCAGTTTCAATTTACATGTAGCTTGTGAAAGATCTTTTTAGCTAGAATTTTTTTCTGTGTTTATGTAAACAAATTCCTTTTCATGTAAATACTAGTATTTCTGTTTGTAAGGGTTGATGTTTAATTTAAATAATCTGTATTCTTGAACAAATATCAGAAAGCAAAGCTCTTTTTATTACCATCTGTCACAAGTTAAGCAAAATGACATGGTTTATTAATGACTGCAGCCTTTGTTATATGTACACATGAAAAAAAATGGATTAAATTTAGATGTCCTGTATAGAGCTTTTTAAGTAACAGAAAAACCCTTGAGTTTTCCCTGTTATTTTTTGTAGTTAGTTTGTAGATAGCAAAGTGAGGTGAAAGTTATTCTGTTACTGGATTTCTTAATCCTAAAGATTATTTATGTTTATTTTTATTCCATCCTTTTGATTTCGAGACAGTAAAAATAAAATGAAATGTAGAAATCCCTACACACTGCCCCCCACCCTCTCTCTTAAAAACTGAAGTGTGAATCAGGAGAAGCTTCTTTGGGGATGGTGGAAATGTAGAATTACTTTCTTTCAAAGTCAGTATAATGCCACCAGTTGTCAAAGTGAATGAACAAAACTGTTAATCACTTCTTAGTCCAGATGACAGCCTTTTTGGAAGAGTTGAGTCTCTCCCAGGCACTATTGTAGAATGCTAGGCATGCGACACCCCTTGTTGACAGAAAGCAAATACCTGTTTTCTATAAAAGTTGATGATAGTTCACATTGCATGAGCAAGTAAATAAAAGAAATGTAATAGGAGGATGTAAAAGAAAAAATAAGAGCTATGAATTAATTTAGGATATATTTAAATTTAAAATCAGTCTCTTATCTGTCTCACACAATAGATTTTGCTGTTAGATATTTTAATAAGTGTGATTTCAAAGGCAGATTGCACTATATCTTTTGAAATATGATTTTAAACTTTACTGAAATTCTTGCTCTAGATTATTGCTACTGAACAAATGAAAATCTTGAGGTGAATCTGCTTTTAAATTTGGTATGTTCTCTGATGTTGCTGTCTAAGAAACAAAAGGCTTTGGAGAGCAGGTGTCTGGATGCTTGTAGTTACCTTTTCTTTCTTCCCTCTCAGTGCTTTTATTGGTCATAGTACAACTAGCCAATTTTAGACTAACCAGTTTTAAATAGCAAATCCAATTGGACTTTTGATCTTAAGTTATTTCAGGAGGAATGAAGAGAGGAGTGTAGTGGATCATCTGATGGTGTGCTTTTGCCAGAATTTAGGCTGGTGAATAATCCCTGGTTTTCAGTATTAGTGCCCTTTCTAGTGGAAAACTATTAGATACTTCTATTCATCTATATATTTTTCTTATGTCATGGGATAATGCTGTTAGGGCTTGCAATAGGAACAGAGATGATTGAACTAATAATCAAAGAGGCAATAATAAAAAAATTCTTCCAAGCTGCATGTGTTTCAAACCAGAACAGTGTTTAGATCTGTGACTTAGGGAATTTATAATAGTTCTAACACAACGGTTAATTCTTATGAAATGAAGTCCACAGCCTAGTACTGGTCTTTTAAGAGAGTTGGATTGTTTTCAGGTACGGATGTGGGATACTTGAATTCAGTTGGTGCAAGGGAGAATACATCATACAGGGCATGAGCATAAACCTGTGCTCTGCTGCTGAGGGATCAAGAAGTAGATGTGGAGTAATGGAGAATAAAAGCTCCTGTCCTGCTCTGCGTAGGATGCTCTGCCAGCACTGCTGGCAAATCTGTGCAGAAGCTGTGTGAGGGTCATTGTGAGCACTTCTTTCAGATGGACAACTTTTCCCCAGGAATGAATGCTATTACAAGCAGGAGAAGGATATGAGATATTTGAAAAAAAGAAATCCTTTTTATTTTCTTTCATAATGCCCTTTGCCTTTGTGACAATGTCTAGAAGCCACAGAGAACCTCTCAGGAAAAGAAGCAGCTTTTGGTTTTGTGTGTGTTACTGTTTTTTATTATTTATTTTAAGACATAGTTCACCACAGAAACATAATGCTTTGTATAGCAAATGGTAACATCTGACAAGTGATTACTCTGAGCTCAGGATTAGTTCTGCAACTTTTTTCCTTACATTTTTTTTTTCTGAGTGTTGGGTAGCACTGTTGAAATCTAAGTCACAGTCACCAAGATTTTCCGTGGCCACTGATGTGTGCTACTTCAGCCACTTAAATAGCATAGCAAAAGCAACCCCAATGGGGTTATGTAATGCTGTTTCTTAAACTTTTAAGTACAAGTGTTGCAGTTTGGATTGAGTGTACTTCACATCTAAGCAAACAGTAGGCTCAGTGCATGCCAGCAAAGTGCCCTGGCAGCAGAGGTCAACAGTGCCTTGGGCTGTATGGACAGAAGTGTAGTAGGTGGGTAGAAGGAACTACTTCCCCTTTTCCACTTAATGGACCACATCTAGAATATTATGTCTAGTCTGGGGACTTGCAGCACAAGAAAGATGTTGATAAACTGGGGCAAGTTTTGTAACGTTCTACCCTCTGTGTTTTCTGCCTGTCTTTACTGCCAAAGTTGAACCTACTGCTTACCAGATTTTCAGCTCTTTTCCAGAAGAGCTGTTCTTCAGTGAGTTGGCGTCATCCTGTACCATTCTGTCATAGGTACAGGACTTCTCAGTTGTGCTTGGTGAATTTCTATTACAATTAGTCACCTAAATTTCTCCTGCAGCCAAGGAATATGGGTGACACAACACAAGCCCAGGCAACACATACAGTGTAGCACAGTTCAGGCTTGGCTTACTCAGGTTTACTGTAAATGGAATCCTTTGCTGCTTGCAATTTACAGTGAGCAGTGGGCTGGTTAGCATCACTCCAACCTTCCAAGAGCTTTTCAGCCATCTAATTTAACCTGGACTGTAAAGTTGCAGCTTAGATACAGGGATCCGGTATCTAAGTCTTGTTAAAGCCAAGGCAAGTGACATCTGCTATTCCTTACTCATAGATGTACTTGTTTTTGTAATAGAAGGCAGCCATGTTGGTTATAAACAAATAAATTATAAGTGCATTTGAAGAACACTGACGTCTGTGACTTTCCCAGGGTGTAAAGTGAGACTGCCTGGCCTGTTGTTCCCCACTCATCCTAATTGCTCTGTCAGAAGATGGATGGAGGACTTCTCCTTAAGTCGTCAGGAGCCCGTCCTCATTAGAGTAGCCTTCCAGCAGTAGTGGAGAGTGGGTTCATAACTTGGGCTCTCAGTACCCTCAGGTACCTCCTGTCAGGTTTCACAGACTTGCATGAGAGGACATTTCTTGGTGGATCTCTTACTGAATCCTTTTTGACTACTTGGTAGTTCTTTGCTTCCTTAAATAATCTTTTATAAGGTGTAAATGTCTGGAAATTTATCAGTAAAGATGAGCGAAAGATGTGAAGATTAGAATTGCTCTCAAACTTGCGTTCGTCTCTAATTTGTGGCATTGCTCTTGGCAGCTAAAATACCTAAGATCTAATTGATTTCTGTTCACTTTTGGAAATTTGGAAAGTCAATATGTAATACTCCTTTTTTTGTTTACTATGTCCTGTCACTTAGCAAACATAATTAAACTATGCACTTTTAATATTACATGGAAATGCTATAGCAATTATATTTCAGTGACTGCATAATTGGACTCAAAAGTTTCCTGTATTTGCAGGGTTCAAAAGGCAAAGCAAGGGAATTTCAAAATACTTCTGGCTAATTCTGTCAGGTTTCAAGTTAGATTTTTTTTTTTGCTTCCTGAAGTCTTTATTCAGCTCTTTAAAGTAAGCTCTGTGAGTGCACTGTTTTCTGTGTTGGGCTCAAATTTAAGGAAACTTTCAGAAAAGCATGCTCAGGCAAAATACTAAAAATCCAATTCTTTGTATGAATTTTCTCTCCAGGCTGCTGCATTTCCACAGCTTACATCGTCCAGCTGGACGTTTCACCCAGCGAGTTTGGAGTTTGGAGCAGCTCTCTCAGTTTCGTGTTTTGTGAGCTGTAAGCTGTGGTGGCAGGTTTAGGTATGGTCAGCACTGAGGTGATGAGGTGACTTCATTCCATAAGAGTTAACATTAACTAAACCAAGTATCTGACCATAAATGAGCAGTTACATTTTTCTTGTTAATTATTGTTGAGAATGCTTATCATTGATTTCTATGTCCAATTCCTTGTTTTTATTTTCTTTCCCTAGTGTTTTAGTTAATTTTCTTCCTGATGTCATTGTATTCTTTCTAAATGGACATGTGTTCCTTTTTAATGATATATGTTTAAAGCTTTTTGTCATCTTTAAAAGATGAGTGGTTCTTTCTTTCGGAATATTTTTTACCAACTAGTGTGGATCCTGGAAAATAATGCTATCTGGATTTACCAAAAAAGCAGAAAATCGTTACTAATTAACTGGCTACTCATTTGTTTCGGAAACTGCTTCTGTTTGCCTGTCTTTTCAGCATTCTGGGGTCATTGCTTGAGCATTTTCCCTCAAGTCCTTTATAACTGAAATACTGAAGATATATCATCATCAGTGGACAGCTGGCTGTAAAAGTCATCCTGTGTTTAGAGCTTTGTTTTTTGCCTCAATGTGGTTCTGTTCATCACACCTAACCTTAATATGACCAGTATTCTAGTTTAAGATCTCTGTGGTTGATCTTCTCCTGCAAATATTGTGTATTTGATCTCTGTAGATACTGTTTTACCAGCTGGATATTTAGAGCATTGTCCTGCATTCAATATTGTAAGAAGAGCGCAGCCTATTCCAGGTACTCTGGAGCCACAGTGGCGTGGGGGTTCAGTCACAAATTTTTATTCCTGTCAGCACTGCTCAGAAATTGTGTGTCAGGCTCCTTGTAGAAAAGACGTATTCCAGATTTTAGCTATTATCTCAAGGTTATGTCTAAAACTTTTCAAGGAGAGGATGTAGCATCTTACAATCTTATTTCTCCCAGATTTTTGTTCTAGTTGAATTCTCTTCATTGTCAGATCTAGCTTATGTTGAGTTACGTGTTCCCTGTCTGGCAACAAATCCAGTACTTCAGCAAGCCTAAAAAAAATCAAACCACAATTCTACTATAGGCTGCAATAAAAGTAAATAAAGAAACCATGTTACTTAATCTTCGTAGAGCCACAGCCTTAAAAAATAGTTATGCTAGATGTGGTAACTGTGCAGCTTACTGCAGAGACAACTGAATTAGTGACATGTGGCTCTATTACCTTCCACAGCATATCTGTGTTACATCAAACTATGACTGAGGAGTAAATGAAAGTAGCAACAGGGTACCGTGCTACCATGATGATTTTGTCCTTAGGGCTTCTGATGGAATCTCTAGTGAAAGCTGTGTGTGTTTAACACATGTAGAGGCAAGTACATTCTGAAAATCATTCTACATATTATGGCTTTTCTGCACGTGAACTTAAATATAGTGCAAGTGCATAGTTGAGATTTGCTTCTACTTCAGCTCACGTCTACCTGATCTAAATGGCGATAAAAATTTAGGTTGTCTCACACAAGCTGTTCCTGTTACTTTCTATGTTCTACCTGGTAAACCAATGAAGAAATAGAGGCTTGAGTAAAAAAATATATCAGTTTGGAATGCTTTTGCAGTTGTCTGCTCTTGCAGCAAGATAAAGCAATAAAATAGCTTTGAAAAAGATTTGACACATTTTCTGACATAATTTGTCTGTAAGCAACGATTCCTATATAGCTCAGTTTTGCTGGTTTTGTCCTGTAACAACATTTCCTCCTGCAGTTTGCAATGGTCTTTCTCAAAATAATAAAAGTAATAAGAGGCATAGTACTTCCTGAATAGTAGAGATCTGACTTTATAAATCCTAACCCTGTTAGTGATACTTTTGTGATAAAAATTCTTTTCTGTGTTTTCCTGGACTTGCAGTTTTAAGCCCTGTTTGTAAAGTTTCAGTCAGAATAGCTGTGCTCTATACACTTGTGGACTGTGTTGAATTAAAAATAGAGTTTTGAATTAAAAATACAGTTTAATCAACTCTTATGGTCTGGTTATGCAGCATTAACTTAGTAGGCCCCAGAAGTGTTTAGAAACAGGCATCTGTTTAAAAAACCAGACAGCAGAAGATACTTTTAAGCACTTGTAAAGATATTTTCATGTCTCTTGCTGATCATGAACCCATGGAACTGCAGGTCTGTAATGAAGAAGGGCAGTGTCAGGTATACTTACTTTTCTTTTTAGAAAGATTTTCTTTATCTACAAGATGAAGTAATAGATCTTTGGTATCTCAAGTGATTCTAAACCAACCTTAGAACTGTACTGTATGAGTTAAAGCAGGTATTCTAAATTTTTCAAGTTAGTCCTAATAAATTAAATTTTTCTTACAAAATTAATTGCTATTTGTTGGTGTATCTTACAATGCATTTAAATGCTTGTAATGGCTAACTAACAGAGTTTTATATATATATATATATATACATATAATATTTTTATTCTTGTGTTTTATTATTTAAAACTTGAATCAAAAGAATATGTAAATATAGGAAAATAAAACAGACCTATCAGTGTAGTCATTGAATTTAATACACTGTTAAGTATAAGATGCATGTCACTGCTGTGGTCGAGCAGTCATTATGAAGAAGACATATTCATGTAGTGTTTGAATATTGAAGTTCTGGATGTGTCATTCCTAAACCAAGATTTGCCTTATTAATGAACAAGGTGAATGATGGGAATGGTTTATGTTTTTGTTGGCTTATTTTACCTTTTCAAGTTGCCCATCAGTCCTGAGTACTTTTCCCAAAAAAATGTGAGGATTTACTTAGTCTTTGTTATATCAACTAAGTAATTAAAAATTCTCAGGAACACATGAGGAAGATTAAATCCCAACAGACTGTTTCAAACAACTTTTCCTACCTAGTTCATTCTGTGATTCTCTGAACTTAGTTTATAGGATTTTTATAGAGATTCCTGGGGTTTTTTGGTGCATAATAGACTGTTATGTAAAGTTCTTTTTGTTTTGAGTGGAGAGGTTTTGGTTTGGTTGTTTTATTGGTGGGTGTGTTTAAGTGTGCTTGGTTAACGCCTTAGGACTATGTGAAAATAGTTGCTTTTTTATTGAAAATACATGTGGGAATTGACAGAATCTTGTTTCTGAGTATTTGGTGATATGCAAAAATTAAGCATGCTATTTTAAACATCTTTGCTGTGTTTTGGTTGAGAAAGAACTTGAGATATTTTTAGGATTTGAAATATAATATTTGAGCTAAGCAATGATGTTTTATGAAGACTGTCTTGGTTTTTATTTTAAATTTTGTTGCATCTACACTTGACTGTTTAGCTTATATAAGTTGTGTTCTATCACCTATTTCTACCCAGAAACCCTGATGGAATTCTGTGACTTTCCTTGTGTGTTGCTTTTGATCTCTCTGATCTCTTTTGGTCTCTTCCATGCTTGTTTGGTGCAAGGTTGGCATGTCTTACTATCCAGTTGTATTTCCATAGTGGTGATATTCTTGAAAAATACTGATCTGGCCTGTAGTAGCTTGACACTGTTGAAAAGTGCTTTAGCAATTGTCAGCTCAAGAGCAAGGCAGATGCTCCTGTACAGCATCACTTTGTGCTGTAGATAAAGGGGGACTAGTTTGGTGAAAATTGTGATCCTTGTCTTTATCCAAGCTTCAGACTGTGTCAGGCAAACAAAATTATTACATAGTCCTTGTACACATTGCCTTCTTCATCTGGAGTACTTTATAGATATGACATTCAGTGAAGAACAGCTGAAGTGGCAAGTGGATGTCAGAGAGAGAACTGAAGTGGCTCTTTCTGAAAATGAGGCATTTGGCCTTACTTGGCAGAAAATAACCTCTTGCTGGATGTTACAAAAGAGCCGGTCATCTTTAATGCTGCTTCACTGGTAGTAAGTTTTCTGTGCACTTTGTTTATATATAGGTTATTTCATTGAAAAATATTGTAAAAGATAAATTAATTGACTAATTAAAAACAGGAAATAGAATTGAAAAACCTGCATGACAATTAGTATGTCTTTTAGAGCATATGGTTAAGAACATTGCAATCTCTTAAAACACTGCACACTGGTTTTGATTTTCTTCATTTTCCTTTCACCCTATACCACTTGATAGGGCTGGGTTATGAAATTGGAAATACAGGAGTGAAACTGAGCCTGGGAAGAAGAGGGTCACAGCAAGGTTGTGTTTTTGTTTTTTGTCTTTGTTTCCCACCACCTAAATCTCTTTTTATTGTTAATACATGAGCTTTTCCCCAGGTTGAGTCTTCTGCCCATAATGGCAACTGATAAGTAATCCATGGACTTGTAGATCTGTTCTCTCCCACCTTTGTGTTGAGGAGGGGAAGTATGTGAATGGCTGGGTGGGAGTTAGGCCCTTAGCCAAGGTCTACCCACCAAATGGTTCTATGACCAGCTCTCACATTCTTTAAAGAGAGTTACATCAAACAAATCTCCTATTGTCAAGCTGTGACTGGTACCATGGACTCTGAACAGGGCACTCCCAGCAAGGGTCAGGTCTTGGCTGGTGGCTTGCGTTCTATGCACAGTGGTTCCCTATTGGGCTCAGCCTTTTGCAGTGTGGAATGTTCATGGGTGAGTCACCTCCTCCTATTCAG
The DNA here is from genome assembly GCA_024734555.1 of Trochalopteron elliotii. Taxonomy (NCBI): domain Eukaryota; kingdom Metazoa; phylum Chordata; class Aves; order Passeriformes; family Leiothrichidae; genus Trochalopteron; species Trochalopteron elliotii. The sequence goes on from JANPWX010000076.1 coordinate 927,258, forward strand.
GGCTATATTTTTTTATTTATTTGTTGCATTCTAATTTAGGTACTTGGCGTAAGGTGCCAGTGACCTCCTTGGTGATACTGTCTCTTTGACCTTCTCTATATCTAAAGCCCATCTGCTGTTGTTACCTGAGGTGCTGTCATTGTTTCACACTTTGGCCCAAATGTAAGAATGCAAAACTCTTATGAGTTCATCCATTCTTGTTTTTGTCCTGCCTGTACCTAAACCATTAGAATCAGCAGATGTTGTTTTTTGGGCAAGCTTACACCAGTCATCTGTGCTTTCCTCATTTTACCAGTGTACACTGGTATCATCTAAAGAGTTAGAGCTGGACAAATGTAGTCAAATTCTTATTTTCTAAGTGACACCTCCAAGCACACTTGGACAATACACAGTTGTTTCTGTGACTTGTTGAAGGCATTAGGGACAGAAAGTTTGGATAAAGGAAAATAAGGATGTTTTGTTGCATGTGTTCTTCTATTTTGACTTAGTGAATTGACCTTAAAGAAAAGAGATAATATTTTAGACAAATAATTTCCCATTTAACTTTGCTTTCTAGAACAATGTTCTATACAGGCTGAGGAGTGACTGTGATTGCTCTGGCATTTTGTGGGAATTGTTTACTGCTTTTTCCTAACCTCTTCCATTATCTCTTGCACATAGATGAGAACAATGTGATTTTCCCAACCTTGGTAACCTTACTGTCCCAGATAATTTTTCTCCTGCTTGAGTATTCTGTACAGGCTTAGTCATGGTAAAGTCACAAGTTGTGTGAAAAGAAGCTAATTTTCTTATGCAAAATGGGCTTTCACAAGATTTTCAGTAACCATTAGAGAAAACGTTGTAAAAGAGCAAAATTAAAGAACTGTGCAGATTTGGAATCTGTGTTTTTATGGTCATAATGCAATATGCTGAGCGCTGTAGGAAGTATGCTTAGTAGGACTTGTGAACACTGTTTCAAGAAATAAGAAAGTAGCTGATGAATATATATAAAAAAAAGTGTCAGTCAGTTCACCTGTTCCCAGTTTAGTGAGGGCTTTGGAGCCATTTTGGTGTCCAAGGGTTATGCCAAACCAATCTGCAAAAGAATTAGTAAGCTGACTCTCATTGGTAAGTGATTTTTAAAATTTTTATTTGCTGTTGCTGTGTTGATGAACTACCCAGAAAATGACTGGTATGAAATGTATTTGGATCTAGTAACTTCTAACTTTTAATTGTGTATAGACCTTATTCTTTTTATACTATTTTTAACAATGGCTTTGCTGAACTATGTAGAAAGTTACTTTTTATGTACTTTATATACTCTTTCTCTACATGGGTTATTTTCTGTTATGAGACCGTGCTGTAAGTAATTGTGAGCAGCTTTAGAGATCCTTTAGGGCTTTATAATTACTCAGCAGCCATGGTGAAACAGATTTGATGCTAGCAGCAAGAGTTCCTTGGCTAATATAAATACTTGAACTACTGATTACAGCCTCTGATCCTCTGCCGGTAGTAATTACATCCTCTGTTTTTCTGCCCTGAGGGTGCTGAACTGCTGTAACTTAGGAGAAACCAAACTTCTGCAGCCTGTTGCCAGACGCTTGGCCAATACCATTGTATATTTTCGTGGCTCCCAGTGGATCGTAAACTGTGGTTTGAAGAATGTTAGAATGATACAAGAATACAAAGGATATTTGGTAACAGGTTTTGTTTAACAATATGTTGTTCTTGCTTCAGAAAATGGATACCAGATATGTTCAAAGAATAATGTTTGGAGAGTACATTCTTCATAAAAACTTTTTTAGTATTTCCTTTATTTGAAGGCCTTACAGTAAAAGTAGTTTTCCTTATCCTCTAAAATGCACTTGCAGTACCTGATTTAGTATTTATTTGGTTTTCCTTTGCACATTCATCTGGCTTCAGGTATCTTCTATCTTTCAATCCTGTATTTTTGGTTGCGGGACTCGTAGTCCTTTTGGTGCCCGTTTTTGTGTGTGTGGAGTTCTTGAGGTGGCCAGCAGTGTCTGCACAGTGTGTGTGTATGAGGAGTACATGGTCAGCCTGGCTGGGGTCAGGGGCTGGCAGCAGCCTGGCTGTGAGGGGCTGGGAAGGAGAACATCCTGGGGACTTGGAATCTCCAGCTTCAGCTTCAATTTAGCAGCTTTCTGCTCTGAAAGGCACTGAGCCACAGGCCTTCATAAGGCTCAAATGGTGGTCCCACTTCCATAGTTAAGTTCTAAGGCAGCAATATTTATGTTTTATAAATAAGTAGCTTTTTGGAAGGTTTGGTTTTCTGCTTCATGAAATTTACTCCTGGGCGAAGTGTTCTTATGTTCACGGTGTATTTGTTTATTCAGAAGTAAAATATTTGTAATAATTGTAAACGTAGATAACATTTAGAAAAGATCAGAACATTGCATATTGCATGGAGTTGCTAGTAGTTTTCTTTAATGCAAACGTCCTTTTCTGTTTTGGAAAGAAAATACTTAAACATTAACTCTTATGCATGTCTGGGAAGTGTCATTGCTGTTACTGGCAATTGAGAGTTGAGATGAAGTAAAATGTTGGAAAATGGTGATAAGTAGGCTCAGATTAATGCTAGGTTTTAGCTATATGAAATTTGAGGGGCTGTCATGTTTTTAGCTCTACTCACTAATGATAAGAATGTAATCACTGGTACTTGAGTATATGAGAAACTGGGGCTTAGAACTATCAAAGGCTGGCTATTAAACTATCAGAGATTCGATTTTGCTTCTTAATAAAAGAGAATCAATATTGTAAAATATGCACAAATGAGCAAAAGTGTTCCAAATACATTTTTACTTTTAAAAGATTGATATCTTTCTAAGTTTTAGCAACAAAACAAGTATTTTCAAGCAGTACCACATTGAAAGAATAAAGCAATTGAAATTGAAATGCTGCCTGCTGAGTTTTGAAAGCAAGAGATTGGTGTCATGCAGGTTGTTGTAATAAAATCTTTTCTATGTTGTTTGTTACTAAAGATCAGGTATGGAATTCCTAAGGATTATTTAAACTTATTTGCAATTGTATAGTAAATTTGTCAAGGGAAAAAAGTAAATATATGGAGATTTGAGAAGCTCATTAGACACAGAAAAATATTTTGCAGTAGTATCCTTTCTCCTTAGATGTTAGTGTCTCTCTTATTGTTTGAGGACTGAATAAGAGCACAGCCTTGATAAGTGTCAACTTCAGTAAGTTATCCTGGTCCCTAAGAACAAGTGATTTTAAGATCTTTTGTTAATAATTTTTCCTTGAAGAAAATCTAAGAGTAAAATGATCTTGCTTCCAAAAAATCCCTTCATTTCATCCTCTTGAAAAAGAACTTGACAATCTTGTTAGAATTTGTTAGGAAAAATCATGAGTAATTCTTAAAATTTCCCTACAATGCAGATGAAAATGTGGACTTTGGAGGCTGCTTAGAGAATGGAAGCTCTTGCATGCAAACAGAAAGGCTTAGTAGTTCAGAAATATTTGGCACTGTATTATGGGCTGTATTATGTATTGTGTATTTGGTTTTCAGAAGGTTACTCAGGGAGACTGTAGAGTCTCCATCCTTGGAGATATTCAAACCCTGCCTGGACAGTTCTGGTCAAACAGCTCTAGATGATCCTGCTCAGTCTGAGGGTTTGGACCAGATGACCTTCAGAGGTGCATTCAAACCTCAGCCACATTGTGAATCACAGTTGCTGGAAACCAAACACACAATACAAAATACAGACAGTGTTTCTTGATGTTCAGATGGGATCTCCTGTGTTTCATTTTGTTGTCCATATTTCATCTGATCCTGTCACTAGTCACCCATGGAAAGAGCCTGGCTCTGTCCTCTTTGCACCCTCCATTCTGGTATTTATATTGGTAGAATCCTCCAGAGCCTTCCTGCCTCTGTGCTGAGCAGTTCCTACTCTCCCACTCTTTCCTCATAACAGGTGCTCCAGTCCCTTCATCCTTGTGGCCCTGTGCTGCTCTTTCTCTGGTACATCCATCTCTCTTGTAGAGGGGTGCCTAGAACTTGGACAGATAATCAATTCCCAGTAGTAAAATCATGTTACTAATAAAATCTAAATATCTCTTCTTAAGTTCTGTAATGAAACTGATTTATAGTAACTGAATTTTATACAGTAGCAGATTTATTTCCTGTAGTGGTAGGGCTTTAGTAATAGGGTTTGTAAAGATAAAATACTTAACAGTTTTTAACTGAAGGTTTTTATGAAGGCCTACATTGATGACTATGTAGTAGTAATGATGACTATGGAAAATGAGCTTTTAATCAAGTGTATTGGATGGGTATACAGAGAGTTGTTTATTCTTTTTTGACTATATAGTCTTCAGCATTGGAGAACTTTTGCTAGTATGGCTATTCTTAAAGCAGTTTTGGAACACGGTGCTAGACTGATGAAGTTTGTGATGGGAAGCGCTTACCATGGTTTGTGACAGTGACTTTGAGGGTCTTTAAATAATAATCTTTCATATGTTCTAACCAATTGCTTCTTGTGTGATATTGGCTATAGCAGCTTCTACCAAGAAGAGATTTTATGAAGAGATTTTGGCTTTCTTAATTTCCTTCTCATGAATGGAGTGCAAGGGGCAGGGTGTGTGTGTGTGTGTGAAACTCTAAAGTCATAACATTAAGACCCTGGAGAAATCAGTGCTGTCTGAATTACCTTCTCCCACTTCAGTCAATGCTACATGGATACAAGTTAATTAAAACATCATTGTATAGTTGAACTGTAATGCTCCATGGATGCAAGTTAAAGCATCGTTGTATAGTTGAACTGAGAAATACATTCCAGGTTACTTTGAAGTACTGGAATAATCATTTAGTCTGTGAACCTGGGAGAAGGACTGGAAAAACAACAAACTGTTAATAAATAATGCCAGAAAAAGAAACAAAAGATCTGCATGCAGCCAAAGAATAGTAAGCAGTAATGAAGAGATGAAGAACTGTTTGCATGAATCAGCAGTTCATGGTGAAATAAAGTGAAATAAAAGAAACTATCGCATTTTCCATGCTTGCGCGAAGGTGAGTGTTCCAGTATACTATTTCTTTGGTTTGAAAATTACTAGGTATCTGGAAGTTTATACAAAAAAAGGACTGAGGCCTAAATTAAAAGTTAAGAAAGCATTCTGTAAAGGCTGAGTCACTGGTGAAACAGTTGGTAAAATCACTGAAGAACCTTCACAACTATGGTAAGCAGTATTATTTAGCACAAGATTTGGATTTTGCTGACAAGGTAGCTTCTTAAATGTCTACTTCAATCTACATATAATTAAAGCCCGAAGCATACTACACACTGTTGTAAGATGGAAACAATAACTTATTTTTTTGGGGGAAAATATCTAATGAGCATCTTCATAACTGTCACCTTCAGCTTTATTTTAGTATGCAAAAAAGTACAAGAGATGAGGTCATACACATGCTGTCATCCTCACATGCAAATGAAATTATTATATGCACAAGCAATAATGCTGCAAAAACCCAGCAACAGTTCATTTAGCAATTAAACAAGGTGTAATGATTGAAAAATTTTGCTTTAAAGACTAAACATGAGACTCCAATCCAGGTGTTATTTATACCTCAGTGTGAATATGAAAGCCTAGACATTTCCAAATGGAAAAAAGAAATCAATTACTTTCAGAACCAAGTGCCTCAGGAAATCATTAATTATTATTCTGAGTGCATTTGACAAATGCTGAGCTGAAATTAGTGGACTGTGGTTTCTTTAGAGTTGTTAAAGTATTAGGTAAATATCTAGGACATGCTAGCAAGGACACTTTTCACAACTCTTAATTTGTTTCTTCTGTTATGGAAAATTTGTCCTTTGGCAGCTTGAATTAACTGGCAAAATGAAAAAAAGACATTATAGATGTAAAATTTATAATTTAAAATATATCTTTTGCAACATAGTTTATTTCATTATACCCGTGTATAGGTTTTAAATTTTTAGATATAGCATCTAGGCAACATTGATAACTATTGTGCCCTGCCTTTTAGAGTCCAAAACCAAAATGACAGTGCTAATAATGTAACTTCAGTTCTTTTGTTTGTTTGTTTTTTAAATAAGTTAGTTGCTGCCTTTGATTTGCTTTCCTTAAACATAAAAGGCCACTTTATGTTTTATGTGGTTTTCTTTTGGCTAGCTTGTGTTGCTATGAAGAGGTGTGTGCACGTGTGTGAGGAGTTGGTGGGGAGTTTTATGTAATTAAATAAAAAGCCAAAAGTAAACCCACAAAACCAAGTTCAGCCTCACTGACACTTATATCATCCACTAGAGAATCAAGAGGGATTTTTTCCTGTGCTTTAGAAATGTCAGAATTGTTACATTTGTACTAGAAGCCCAGTAATGCTAATCTATATTATTTATTTCCTGTCTTCCATAAATTTGGTGGTACTAGATGGAAATAATGTAAATGGTTTATGTATTAAATTACATTGACCCATTACAAAAAAAACTTTGATAATGTTGAAAGCACTTTTTGCATAGTTTTTTTAGTTTTGAAGAATATTATTTCCTATTATATGGGTTGTGTGTTGTGAAATAGGTCTAACATTAATTGATGTAGCTTTTATTGAGCGTATTTCAGTGTAAGTGCTGCTGAAATAACTTTTAATAGCTGAAGAATCCTTGGCAAAAATTACTTGTTAATTTTGTACAGTGCTTGAGATTTGTAAGATGCTGTGAAAGGTTAAACCCCAACTTTTTTCAAAAGAAAATTGATCAGTGTTAAAATGTCAACTGTCTAGGTACAGCAGCCTACTGGCATGCAAACACTGCTCTCTTATTCCAGGTTCCCCAGCTGAATAGCATTTGCATTGTGACATTTTGTAACAGCATTAGCACCATAGCTGATGTTTCAAAATCAATCACTTTTTGTTGGTATGAGACAGCCTGCAGCTTATTTGGATGTTGGAAGGTGTTTCTCTGGAGCATAATTGACTTGCATTCTTGGATTCTGGCAATATCTGCATCTCATGACTTCTTAGTGCAGTCATACAAACCAGGTAACATCATTTTGAAATGTCTTTTTAAAAAATAAATAAAGGCAAACCAAAGTAATATTAATATTACATTGGTTTAATAGTCTCAGAAGTACAAAACCTTTCTAGACATTGTGTCTGAAATTTAATCTAAAGCAAGTATTTTGGTGCCTAGTGCATTAGAATGCCTTACTGGAGAATTCATATCCTTTAATACTACTTTAATACTACTTTAATTTTAGAGACCAGCCAGCTAAAATTCAGTTTTTGTTGAAAATGAAGTTGTTTTAAAGTTTTAGAGCTTCTATTAATCAACAATGCTTTTAATCAGAGAGAAATGCATTAAAAAGTCTTTTGCAATTATTATTTTCTCTGTTCAGGCTGAATTGTAGAATGAAATGTACATGAAAACCAGTTTTTGTTGCTGAAGGCAGATTGCAGTGGTAAGGAGATTTTACATGAACGATTTATGTTTGAAATGTCATTGTATGGCAGAGTTTCCCTTTTTGTTTACAAACATAGCCTTATAGTTGGACTCTGTGTAAGTGGAACTGAGACTTAAAGGCCTGCTATTTATCATAATTTTGCTGGATATTTGTGCAATTCATGTTTAAGACCAGGCTGGATGGGGCTCTGGTCTAGTGGAAGGTGTCACTGCCCATGACAGAGAGTGTGGAGCTAGATGAGCTTTAAAGCCCCTTCCAACCCAAACCATCCTACGATTCTATGTTGATCCTATAAATATATAAAGAGTACTCTGAGATGTGTGTGGTGTATGTATAACAATATAGTGAATATTGTGACACAGTCTTGAAGTGAGTAAAACTAAAATGTTTCTACAGCATTATTTTTAACCTGTTCCATGTCTTGAAATGGATGTGAGGAGAGGAAAGCTTCCCAAAGGCTTTTGTAGCATCTCCTGAAGATTGTTTTTTCTTTTGATCAAATGTATACTCCAGAAGGATAGCTAATCTAGATAGACCAGGGTTAAGGGAAAAAATGTGGAATTAAGGTAAAAACTTTCACAGAAAGGATCTTACTGTCTTCTCTTGTTTCTCAGTTATTCCCAGTGAAGGGGGAAAGCTGGGATTTGTTATTCTGACTTTCAGATATGGCATGGCTACAGTATTGTCAATAAAACCAAACAAACCAGGAATGGTTTGGTTACGCAGAATTTGATATTCTGTTAGATTGGTTACATTTAGAAAACATCTTAAAATGATGGCCAGACAGATCTTTGAATAAAGTTTGCCTAGTATTAATGAGTTAGTTGGAAGAAGTGTCGTACCTATGTAACGTTAAATAGCTATCGCTAAAGGCAGTCTCTTTCAAAAAGTTCAAGAGAAAGATCTGAATAGGTAGTGTTGGATTAGTAGAGGAAAAAGTAATGTTTTTTCATTCCACAAAAGATAATTTCCAGTTGTATACCATTCCTTAGATGAGTTACTGCTGCAGGTACTACTATGATGTCATATTTTACTCCTATCTTTGTTTCCATTTTTTATGAAAAGAAACATTTACCTTCTTTCCCTCTTGCACTTTGCTACTGTGCAGGCTCATGCTCAACTGAGTGATGCATTTAATGGGAACAAATAGACCATCGTGCATTTATTTGTTGGGCACAGATAGGTCAGGCAGTAAGTTGGGCACAGGCCCTGCAGAGATATAAATTAGAGGGCTGGGCCGTCACCAACCATATGAAGTTTAACAAGGGAAAGTGCTGGATTCTGCACCGGGGATGGGGCAACCCTGGCTGTGTGCATAGACTGGGGAATGAGAGGCTGGAGTGCAGTGCTGTGGAATGGGATTTGGGGGTTGTGAATGACAGAAAGTCGCATCTGAGTCAGCAGGGCCCTGGCAGCCAGGAGGGCCAACTCTGTCCTGGGGGCATCAGGCCCAGCGTGGCCAGCCGGGCAAGGGAGGGGATTGTCCCCTCTGCTCTGCACTGGGGCAGCCTCACCTCCAGTGCTGGGGGTGGTTTTGGGTGCCATAATATAAGACAGATATTAAGCTGTTAAGAGTCCAAAGGGGAGGCCACAAAGATGGTAAAGGGCCTTGAGGGGAAGGTATGATGAGCAGGTGAGGTCACTTGGTCTGTTCAGCCTGGAGGAGACTGAGGGGGGACCTCATTGCAGGCTTCAGCATCCTCATACGGGGAAGTGGAAGGGCAGACACTGATCAGTCTCTTCAGTCTTGTGACCAGTGACACAACTGGATTGAGGTTAAAAACTACTGAAATGAAAAAGAAAACCAAAACAAAAATCCCCACAAGCAATGCTTACCAGCAACAGACTGATGCCCAATCAGGTCTTGAGTGATGGCAGTTTTGGAAAAACTACCCCTCAGTCTTACTGCTGAACTTGAGGTGATAAGGTCACCATCTCAGTTTAGCTCAGAGGTGTCTGCACGTGCCTGCAGCTCGCTCTGCCCCCTCCTGATCATCCAGGCCTTGGGACTTGAATTATCTTAAGTCACTGGTGTTTTATGTTCTCTGTAAATTAAACTGCTTTAACATGATTAGAGTATGGAGCTATGCTCTTTACTTGACAGCATTTTGATGTCTTTCATGTATCTAAAATGTCAAGTTGTGTTTTTGATTTTTTTTTTCTCTGATATGATGATCTTTATGTTGAGTACCATATAGAGGTGAAAGCAAGGCTGTGCTTGCAGCAATTTGTCTAAATTTCATTTCAGAGTGGTGGGAAAAAGTCTTCAGAATCTCAGTCTGGAATGTGTAATAGGGATCATCTTTTAGAAAAATGCTGTTGAAAGAGCTCATAAAATTCTTAGCTGTTTAAAAACATGAGCAATTATTTACCGTGACCTTTGTAAAAGCTACTTTTATTTACAATGTGATTCTGTTAATGAAAACATAATGTTATAAGAAGAAACTTTATACTTGAAAATGCTACCTTTTTTCTATAATCCAGGCAAGTTGAAGGAAAATGTGCTCTTTCAATTAAAGTTTAAATATTTTTATGAGGTCTCCTCAATTATGTTTAAGGAAAGCTATCCTTAGTGTTAAATAGAAAAGAGCAGTGTCATGAGGATCCACATCTTCCTGAAAATAAACATTTGAAATAACTGGACAAAGTATTTGTTCTAAGATTTGAAAAGTGTTAGATCTTATTTTCACAGCACTATAGTCTATAGGGAACATTACCTTATCCAGGCAACATAATAGAGGAAAATGGGGAGTAATTCGGCTTCTAAAATTTGCACATTCAGAAAAATATTGGCCATGTGGATTCTCCTTTGACTTCAAGGGATCGGTTTTTTGCCCTTTAATGGTGGATCCTGAAACTTCAAGCATAGGCCACCCCTTCCATATTCTTTCACTGCAGTGTCAAGAAAAATCTTGGTTAAAGATCACTGGGTCTTGGTTCTGCCTCAGTTACTACAAGTCTCAGCCAGTGTTTCTGTTAATTGATAGTCCTTACGCAGAAATGTAGTTTATTTTATATACAACTTTGATAATAATGTTGATACTTTTTCAGGGTTTGAATGTTACTTTTTTGCTGCTTACATCATTGTCCAGTCAGACTTTCATAAACATCCTGTCTTAAATGCAATATTTCAAGTGCTGCATAGAGGAAAATACAGTATACTTGTATGTAAAATTACATCTGTGTATTTGAGTGTGTACAGAAATACTGTTTTCTGTATCTCTTAAGTTAATAATGGAGAGAGAAACATACGATATTTCATGTGGTTCAGTCTTTGTTCTGATAACTTTGGTTGGTGTTTAGAAGGCTTCTTTTCAGAAATAATTTCTGATTTTCTGGTTGTGTTTAAAACAGAATTAGAGGATTACTTTATAGAGGATGTGAATATAGAACAATACATATATTGACCTTTAAAACTCAGTGGTAGGTAAATGAGGGTTTTTTCTTAATTAAAAGAAACTTCTGAAGAAATGCAAAATTTACTGAAGTTTTATTGTATCATATGCATCTCAATCTAGTTCCATAAAACAAAGGAGTGTAGGTCATGCTGTAATTGCCAAGATAGCTGCCTTCTTTAAAAGGAGGATAAACGGGTTGCTGACAGTGCCAGGTTAATGTTTTCTGCAGCAGTCAGATGGGGTGAGTACATTTGGGTTACCTGGGGCTGAGAAGAGCCCTGTTGTGAGGCAGTGATTGCTGCAGTCCAGGGCTCCCTCAGCAGCAGCAATGGCCCCTTTCCTCCCTCCCTGCTGTCCCTGGGTTCAGTAGCTTCAACCTTCCCTTGGCAGACAGCTGCTTCCAACCTCCCCTCATTTAGTTGATGGGTGGTGCTGCAAGCTTGAGGTGCAAGTTTCAGGTTTGATCCCAGTATGACTTCTGCCTAGCAGCAAAGGTTGTGAAATGGACATAATGAATGGGTGGTCTTGCAGGAATGACGTATTTTTAATTACTGTGTATAATTATTAAATTAATTTATACTGCATGCTATTTTTGAGTTACCTGTAAAATACTTAAGAACTTGATGCTTATGGTGTGAAATATCTTGAAATGTCTAATTTGTTCAAAGGTAGTTTTCAAAATACAGCCTAACTTGGCAGCCACAGAAACTTGAAATGCATGATTATGTTCAATATTTTATGTTAGATACATGTCAGAATTATCCAAAATGCTGTGTTTGTAGCTTTTACAGGTGAAGGTAGCCATCTTATGTACAGATACCTAGCAAATTTAATACATATATTTTTCCAGATATTTTACTTAATACTCCAATTAACTAATATTCTACAATAGTGTGACATGTATTTGTTGATCTGTAGACTGCTAGGTTTATTTTTGCAGTTGAATGTTTTAATTAGTCATATGAATTAGAAGAAAGAAGTATGTATTTTTAGAACAATCAAATTGCAAAACAGGTTATGCCCATTAAAAAAAAAAGTGTGCACAGAGGCATGTTTATATAAAGTCACATAGTGCTAAATACTATGTGAATTGCTTTTATATAAATGTAAATTATATATAATATGGCTTCATGGATTATTTTTATTGGTAGAAGGCTGTCTAGGAACTATATGACTTCTAGTTCAAATATGTTTGAAAAAATGTATACCACTTTCAATGATGTCTTGCTAATTAATTCTAATAGCATTGTAATTTGAGAAAAATGATTTTTCACTGTTTGTTAACTTGTAAATATTTCTGTTGGCTTCAGATTCTGGAAGGCTGTACTTAGTTATTTTTAATGGGAGAAATTGTCTTACCCAGTGTTGCATAAAGTTGTAACAATGCATTGTGACTTCTAACATAATTCCAGTCTTGTGCTATCAATTTTTTTAAGCCAATATTTTAATAATTGTACTCCTTTTTATTTCCAGTTGACAGCACGATCACTACCTTCCATACAGTCTGATGAGAGACTCCAACCTCTGCTTAATCATCTCAGGTAGTATCAAGTGAAAGCATGAGTATATTCCTTCATACAGATTAAAGTAATTGTTTTGGTAGAATGCCTTAGGTACAGGTTTTTTACAGATCTCATCTGTGTGATTGGCTTTGAAAATACTCCAAAAGTAATTCTTCAACTTAACAAAAGCTTTATAAATGACAGGGAACATAATTTATAGAACTCGTGTTGTCTCTAAGTAACAAAAAATAGTAGTAGCTTTTCTGAAGTTTTTTTCTTTTTTTTTAATAGCAAGTGCAAAGTTGTTAAGCTCCTTTATGAACAAAACAGCTTCCAAGTTAAGGTGCTCAGAGCATGGGCCTTGTTGCAAACATTCTATGCTCTCTGCTCTTTTTGCAGGATTTTGCTGTCATTGAAGAATGGAGTACTAATTTGTTCTTTTAATGGACGTTTGTAGATTACTGAAAGTGTGAATCATTAGAGTAAATAGTCTGCCTCCCTCTTGGCTCTGTGTGTGTATACGTATATATACATATGCAGGAGGGCAAGGTCCATACAATTTGAGCGAGCTGGTTTAGAATCATGGAATAATTTAGCTTGAAGTGAACCTCTGGAGATGATTTAATCTAGCCTGTGCTCAATGCAGATCTGGTTAGATCAGGTTGTTCAGGTGTTTGTTTTTCTAGATTTTTTAATGTCACTAAGGACAGAAATTTACTTAAATATTGGATGTCAGCAATGAAAGCTGGTTTTGAACACATACATCTTAGCATTAAGATCAGTGAAATGATGTTGGATGAATTAGAAGTGGAAGTGTTGAGGCACCATCATGGCAGCACTGCATGGGGAATTGGGATGCAGATCTAGTTGGTGGATCATGCTTCTTATTTTCTACAGTGCTCTACTGCTTGAGCTATCCGTTCCCAAAACCTGACATTTTATTTTGATTTTTAAAAGTCTCATAATTTTTATTATATAGGAAGAGTTTTATGTTTTGTTGTTTTTAGTGTAAATCAGAATAGAAAAAATAGCTTTCATTGTATATCTGCTTATTTACATATGATTGAACTTTGTTCAAGAGCAATGAATGAAAACAAGGATTGCAGTGTTACTTTAACTGTTTCATAGCTGGGAGTACTTCTGAATCTCAATAACCTTCCATGATTTTATTACCCTACATCTTACTGGGATTGTAAAAATACACCTCAGTGGTATACCTTTCTCAATTTGAAGATCAAGAGCAATTAAGTTAGCTTTTTATAAACTGTGCTCTCTAGGCATAATTACTGAGAAATTGAGAATTTCTTTTGATGTATGCTCTGTTCTGTGTAAGTGGAACAGTCCTTCAGTATCACAATTAGTCCTGTCTGTGCTTATTTTTTTAAATGCATGAAAAGGAAAGATTCCAAAAGAAGGTACTTTAACAGGGATACTATACCCCATATTTATGCCAACGAGTATTTTTGGACATTCTTATGTTACCTTTGGTATGTGTGTTACACAACTGGTAAATCACTTCCATTTTGCTTTTGTGAAAATGGAGGGACTGTTTCCAGTTTATTTTGTCACCAACTGAAAAAATGATACAAATGCTTCCAAGTTGCCTGTTTGGAAGTTCCTTCAAAATGAACAAAATATATCAGACCTTGCAACTCAAAAAGCAACCACTGGCAGTAAACAGACAGGTGACCAAATGGGCCGTCTTTGTTATTTATTTCTTTGTTATTTATTTGTTATTCATTTTGCTTCATCTTGCTCAGGAGAAAGGAGCATATTAGCTAGTTGTAGACTTTGCCTTCATTATCTGAATTCTTAGAGCAGTGTTTTATGTTTGGCATACGTCAATAGACCTCTGTGAGGGAAGCAAAAGCTTAGAAATGAATGAAAAGAGCAAACAATTGAAGGTTACAGAGCATTGTTTAGTTTTTAATGCCCCACATATGCTTTGGCACCTATTCATATCTGTTTGTGACTTACAAATTACCTTGTCCTCAGAAAAGGTTATTTTACTGTGGATTATGCCTTCATAGATATTTTAACCCATGGTCATTATTTTTTAAAAGGAAATAACATGTATTTTGTAATTGGATGGTTCTGGACTACATGTGTATTTTGTCTGTGATTTAGTACTCTTTTTATCCTATTCTGTTTCATTGGTGCTTTCTAGTACTTTTTGTACTAGACCAAAAAGAGAGAACATTTTTAGTTAAAATGTTAAAATATTGTATGCAAGATGTGTTTAGGGATTTCACATGCTCACAGTAGGCTACAAAGAGATTTAACTTGATGAAACATTAACAATTTAATAGAGATAGAACCTTAATATCTAAATGTGTGAGAAGAACACTTTGCTTTTGTATGGGGTTTACACTCTTGTAACACTCTGCTGTTTAAAATATTCATCAGGAGTAATTTCAGATGGACAAAACCCTTTGTATGTAATCCCATCATACTGGAATGGGCCTATAAATGAGTTGTAGGGAAAAGCTGAGTTGTCTTAGTTTAGTCCAATGGAAAAGAAGCTTAGGGGACATCAAATAGCAGCCTACAACTGTTTGGAGGACAAACATTGTGGTATTGGAATTTTCGGTGGCAGCAGAGGATTTAACAAATGCCAGTGGTCACATTTAACAGCTTGGGAGGTTTAGATCAAACAGGAAAAATGTCTATGCTGGAACGATAGTGCAGCAGATTGCCCAGAGGCAGGTAATCTTAATTCATGTAAAATTTTTAGGATTCAGCTAGAAAAACCTATGCTCACCTGACTAGTGTTGGCATTAATCCCATTTTAAGTGGGATCTGGGACTAAATGGTCTTCTAACATCCTTTACAAACAATATTTAAATGATTTTGTTAATTCTGTCTTCAAATGATAGTTCATAAGTGTGAAAGAGAAACCAAGTGTTTTGCAAGACGATTTTTAAACGGATAATGCAATACCCATGGAGATGTATTCACCCTCCTTCTTACTTATGTTCATCTCACAAACAGGAATGTTCACCTTGAGAGAATGGTATTATTCACTATCCTCAACATCTACAAAGTGCTCTTCATATTCTTCCTAAATCTTGTGATGTACAAACACATCTGTGAATAATAAAATATTTATCTGAACTGTCCTACAGCTGTCTATTTGAAAGACCTAGGTCTCATTCTTGGAAACACTGATGGAGTGGAGATTTTTTTTTCTTGGTCAACAGCTGTGTGAATGCATGTACTGATCTTTGGTTGCAAGATGTGTTCAGAAAACATCTGGTAACTAAGAATTTGGATTTTAGAAAGAACAGGTTCTAAGTGATTGAGTCAGGCTGAATGGAGAGAGGAATTTATATACGGAGGTAAAATAAAACTTTTTAAAGTGGAAAGTGAAGACATTGCTGCTTGCATTCCAGTAAATCACAAAAATGCATTGAGAGGAACTATAGATATTTCTAGGCGAGAACAAAACTTGGTCTGGAAGTAATCTTAATAGCTATGTCATATAAAAGAAAGAATGAGTTCAAATAAGAACTAAAACTTAAAGAAAAAAATATGAGAAGAAAGTGAGAACGATCTCAAACCTGGTTAGTTTGTGTTGTAATGTGTTTTCAGACTGGCATCATTTTTGGAGGTAGTTCATGGGGTTCAGCACTCTGGTTAGTGGTGTCAGGTATGAAGAAATTTTGACCTTGTAAAGGTCACATACTATTTTTTAATGTAACAAATTAATAACTTTTCCTGTTTGCTTACCACGATAAGAATATTCAGCCTTTTCAGAATCTGAAAAGTAGAATTTCTTCTTTTCCCTCCTGGCCCCTCTTAGCTTTGAATTTTCTGTCCTTGCAACAGAGTTTTCTATCAAGTCCAGATACAATGGTCAGCAAGATTCAAAGAGCATGTCCTGTTTTTAACAGTAACTTCTGAGGGCTTTCCTCATTCACTTGTAGAAAAACTTCTGTGTCTTCTCTTTGGACCTTCTCTCCCCAGGTCAGTCCTCTCTATGGATTCTAGGAAAAGGTAGTTTTCTTTTACCTTACCAATTTTTTTCAGTATTGGTATGATTCTGATTAATACTGTAGGGTACAAGCAGATGACCTAAAGTGATTACAGTAGAGCAGCTTAAGAAGTTACCAATGCTCATTTAGGGATGTGATTGCTTCCTGCACGGTTTCCCTAACTGGTTGTTTTACAAACCAACCTAATCAAACAGAATGCACCAAAAAATGACATTGCCTAAGAAACAGCTGTTATCTGTTGTTTTGAGCTTTAATTGTAATATTTTTGTGAGTGTAATTTCTGTTTTGTTCATAGTTTACTTAAATAAAGTGATGGAGATCTTTTTCTACAAGGGAATTTAGATATTTCTATAGTAAAATCAGTAATAATAAACACACATTGTTTAAATACTTTAAATTATTTATCCCTTTTATGTAATGGAAAAAAATCTATTGAGTACAGTAAGCCTGTCTAGAATTCCAGTGCATCCCAGAAATAAGACTAAGGAACAAATAAATGTACATGTAATTAAACACCATTTGTACTGTAGTAAAATCAACTGTTAGTTATATGCTTTTTATATTTCATAGTATTGAAATGTCACAGAATAATGTGTAGCACTTGGTATTGTCATTTAGCAAAATGCCTTTTTTCCTGGAGTTAAATTCTGCATGCCTTTTAAGACTTAAGGTATAGCCCTTGTAAGTTACTTACTTACAAGGTAAATCCCTCTTGCACAAAGAAATTTGTTCTTACCCAGATTTTGCAACCTGCTTTTTGGACCAATAATCTGTATCCAAAGCTCCTGTTTACTTTATTGCCTGTAATATTGTCAGCTTTTGATTTTGGTTGGGTTCTGGGTTCTGCTGTAAGAATTTCCCTGGGTCTGTTCTGCAGCCCTGCATATATGTTCATTCAAAAAGTCTCTAAAATTTTTAAGTAAAAGCTGGGCATTAGATGCTTGTGTTTGATTTGAAATTACTTGGGTGACAATGTCTCTGTCACTGTCTCTGCTGTAGTGTGGGGTTACCTGAACTGAGCTCAGCTTTCAGAAGTAGCTTCTTTGCAGTATGAGTGACAGATGAGACAGCTCATGTAAATAAATTTCTGTGCTATTTTGGTTAGGACTTAAACTGTATTTATATGTCTGTAATGCAGAAAAAGCCATCCCAGATTTACTGTTACTCTTTAGTTTTTGAGTTTTTACTTTTTTCCCCCCCAGTAGATATCTATAGTGATACATTGAGGGGGGGGGATTAAATTTGTTTTTGTGGTACACAAATGGCAAAGTAGAAAGATTCTTTTTTACTGGAAGAAAGCAAAAGGTGTCCCTGGCTTCACAAAGAGTAAGGAGAAGAATCCTCAACTCAGTTGTGGATACAGAAAGAACATAACCATGAGTGGTCAGTGTAGAGGTGTGAATGGGAAATTATTCTTGACTAACCTCATAGCTGGTCATTTTGTCATTAAAAACTCAATCGATGGGGTGGGGAGATCAGTGGATGTTGCTCATCTTGATGTTAGCAAGGTTTTTGACACTTGTAACGCCCTCATAGAAAAGTGATGAAGTGTGGGCTAAGTAAGTGGACAAGTTGACCTGGACTAAAAACTCTCAAGTGCACTGTTCAAAGGTTTGTGATCAGCTGTTAAGACCAGCTAGAGGCCAATCCCTAGTGGAGTACCTAGGGTCTTGTTTTCTTTAGCTTCTAGTTTATTGCCTTGGGTGATGGAATTGAGTGTGTATTCACGAAGTCTGACATGATAAAAAACTGGGGAGGAATGGTTTGCACCAGATGGGTGCTCTGCCTTTCATATGGACTTGGCCAGGGGGGAGAAATGGGCTGCCAGGAACCCTGTGAAGTTCAACCAAGGGTAATAGCAAGGCTTGCAGTTGGGGAGGATTACCCGTGTGCCAGTACAAGTTGAGGGTCGAATGGCTGTGAATGCAGAAGAGGACCTCGGGGTCCCGCTGGACAACAAGCTGCGAGCCACCAGGGTACCTGTGAAACAAAGCAAGCTAACAGTCCCCCTGCATGGCATTGGGAAGGGCAGTTGGAGCAGGTCAGGGGAGATGGTCCTTCTGCCCTACTCAGCACTGGTGAGACCATATCTGCAGGGCTGTGTCCAACCCTGGCCTTTTGAGAAGAGACTGAGAGAAGTGAGGTTGTTTGGCCTGGAGGAGATAAATTTCAGGACGTGAGTTGTGTGCATTTTATCAGTGCATGTAAATAGGTGTCCGATAAGGAGGAGTAAAGATAGAGTGAGAGTCTTCTCAGTGGTGTCATATCCAGCAATAGGCCGGGAGGCAATGGGCAGAGACTGATATATAGGGAATTGCACCTAAACATAAGAAAACACTTTTCTATTGACAGGGTGGTTGAACATTGGAACAGGTTGCTCAGAAGGTTAAGAGTCTCTGTCCTTGGATATGCTCAAAACTCAGCTTTATGAGATCCTAAGCAACTCAGTAGCAAACACCATTTTGAGCACGGTTGGACTAGATGATCTTCAGTGGTCTCTCTGATCTAAATCCTATATGATCCCTCACCTCTCCTTTCAGATAAAGGCAAAAAGGGTTTCTTTGCTGTGTTTGCTCTAATGTTGGCTTTATGAGTCCTAATTACTTGGTTTCTTGGTTTTGCCTGACATGAAATATTTGCAGCCTATAATTGATGAATTATTTTCTTTCTAAATTTGTAAACTTAAAAATATTTTGGAACTGCTTTAAATGATACCATTCTGTTTACTTTCTTTTTCAGCCATTCTTACGTTGGCCCAGATTACAGTGTCCAAAAGAACACTGGAAAAATTTCTCTAGATCAAATTGATGCTGTAAGTTGTGTTGTGTTTCTGGAGTTATATAGGATGTTGAAGTATAACTTCTTAAATTAAGTACTCGATGTACAAACTAAATATAAAACCCTTATCTTCTTTTTATTCATATTTGCTTTGTAACTGTTGAATGAAATTGTGTTTAAGTTCAAAACATAGCAGAATTAGCTGAAAATGCATCTAATCAGGATTCAGACTCAGAGTGAAGTTGCAGTGAAATGTTTAGTTTGCTGTTTAATTTTGTGTACTTCCACAAATACCTAACATAATTATAAGCAGAATTTAACAAATTTTTCTTATTTAATAATCTTGCAAACCATGATGTTTAGTTTGTGACTACTGTGTTGCAGTATTAGTCTTTTCAATGCTGTTCTTTGATTTTTTGACTTACAGGAGGGGTTTTGAAAACAAGGAAGTAAATAAAACATGGGATATAAAACACCATGCATAAATTGTACAGGTTGAGTAAAAACATATTGTAACTCCTTTATCCAAATTTTAGGAATCCTGTATTTCCAGGGTCCATCTTAACCATGATAGTGTTTGTCTGGCAGTGAATTAAAATCCCCTCCGCTTCCCCAACTCCCCAAAACTCTATCAAAGGTCATTTTGCCATTGCAGATGCTAAAATAAAGCAGAGTCAAGAAATATTGTAATGCTAGTGTGGGTATATTTTTCCTGACAGCAATGAAGCCTGTGTTACTTTGTAGCTGGAGACAGCCTGATACTACCACCTGGATTACTGTGTCCTCTGGACAGAGTTATTGAGATGGTTATTGAATTGGACAGTTTATGGACTCACCTGTGCTATGAATTCAGTCCCAAGGCTCTCTGTACACGCATATCTTTTCTTCCAGCCATTGGCATTTTCAGATGGAGCTAATTAATAATCACAGTAAACA
The DNA here is from genome assembly GCA_024734555.1 of Trochalopteron elliotii. Taxonomy (NCBI): domain Eukaryota; kingdom Metazoa; phylum Chordata; class Aves; order Passeriformes; family Leiothrichidae; genus Trochalopteron; species Trochalopteron elliotii. Next base: position 947,289 of record JANPWX010000076.1, read on the forward strand.
TATATCCTACAAATTAAATGATCAGTATGCCTGAAACAGAGATTCTTCTCTTGTCAGCTCTCTGTGAAGTCGTTTCCCCTCTGCATGCGGCAGTTGCACAGAGCCCTCCGTGACAGCCACCACCTCCGGCACGGAGGCCGCATGCAGTATGGGCTCTTCCTAAAGGGCATCGGCCTCACTCTGGAACAGGCACTGGAATTCTGGAAGAAAGAATTTATCAGAGGAAAAGTGGATGCAGACAAGGTAATGCAACAAATTAAAAGTATCTCAATATGTAAATGGGGGGATGTAATTAATGTGTACATCGTGCTACAGATTTGAATAGATGTTTTTTGAAGGAGAAAATTGGGCAAAAGGTACAGTAATGTATTTCAAAGGTGGGAGGGGCTTTTTTTTTTGCTCTCTTTGCTTACAATTTTAGTCATTTTGTTGGGTATTGACCTGAGCTATGGGTAAAAAAGGCAAGCCAGAAAGAGGCTTTTATAAATGTGGACTAGAAAAACCTTACCAGTAAATTACTGGGTAACCAGTGACCTTTATGAAATACAAGTACTATGTAAATAAATTAATTCACCAAGCAGATAAGTGACCAAACCCAGTACTGTCTGAAAGACAAGGTCAGCTTTTTTTGTTGTTTAATTAAAAAAATATTAATTGGACAGCTCTGTGTGAAGTAATCTTGCCTTAGCAAATTTACAGTTGAAGAATGAAAGAAGAAACTGGGGACAGAAGACAGAAGAATATGTTCAAGGAAATAGTGAGAAAATACTATTCAGTGCAATGGGAGGTATTACAGACTTATTAGTCATTGGCCTCACTCATGCCAATATTTTTGATAGTATTGTGGATGAGGAAGATGCAGTGTCTAATTTTTGGAGGATTGGGAGCTGCTCCTTATCTTGAACATCTCAGGTACAATGAAGCAGACTTCCTCTCCCATCCTTCTCTGCCTGGTCTGTGATATGTGCTAGAGCAGAGTTTGAGACCTTATCTTAGTTTTGTGTGGAGTGTGATACTTAGTATTTAATATTGTGAGATCTCAGCCTTCTGGAGCACCGTGAAGTATTTTGGAGTGCTTGGTAGACAATCTTTCATTACCTTAGGTTCTCTGGGCCATGGCTATTTATACAAGATAGAGGGCAAAAAATATGTCAGCTAAAATGAATTATGGTACATACTATAATTTCAAGACCCAGTAGAAAGATCAACTTGTTTGCAAATCTTTTGGGGAGGAAAAAGGGATTTAAAGGTATGATTTGAATGAGTATCTAAACCTTGGTTTATCTAGTTCTTTAAATGTGATATGATTTAAAAGGTTTGTTAAAAGACCTTCAAAATGCACTTTTTACAAAGGTCTCAAGAACATCTCTGAGGCGTGGCAGTAAATTTTGCAGTGGAATGCCAAGTAATTACTAGTTGTATTGGGTTTATGTGACCAGATTTTGGTAGTGGATGGGGCTACAGGGTTAGGTTCTGTGAGAAGCTGCCAGAAGCTTCCCCCATTGTCCAACAGAGCTAATCTCAACTGGCTCCAAGAGGGATCCCCTGCTGGCCAGGGCTGAGCCCATCAGCAGTGGTGGGTAGTACTTCTGGGATAACATATTCAAGAAAAGGGGTTAAAAATCCCCTTCACAATAGGAGCTTTAGCTAGTGAGAGGAGAGTGATTACATGTGAGAGGAGCAGCTCTGCAGACTCCAAGGTCAGTGCAGTAGGAGGAGATGCTCCAGGTGTTGGAGCTGAGATTCCCCTGCAGCCCGTGGTGCAGCCCATGGTGAGGCAGCTGTGCCTCTGCAGCCCATGGAGGGCCAAGGTGGAAAAGAGATCCACTTGCATCCCATGGAGGATGTCATGCCTGAGGCAGGCTGTGACCCAGTGGAAAGCCCATGCTGGAGCAGGACCTGTGGCCCCATGGAGAGGAGCCCACTCTGGAGCAGGTTTGCTGGCAGGATTTGGGACCCTGTAGGGACTCACACTGGAGCAGGCTGTTTCTGAAGGACTGCACACCATGGAGGGACCATGCTGGAGCAGTTTGTGAAGAACTGCAGCATGTGGGAAGATTCAACATTGGAGAAATTCATGGAGAACTGTTTCCTGTGGGAGGGACCCCACTCTGGAGCAGGGGAGGAGTGTAAGGGGTCCTCTCCCTGAGAAGGAAGGAGTAGCAGAAATGTGTGGTGAACTCCCATTTCCTGTCTGCCTGCACCATCTGTGGGAGGAGGTAGAGAAAATCAGCAGTAAAGTCAAACCTGGAAGACAGGAGGGATAAGGGGGAAGTGTTTTAAGGTTTTTTTTATTTCTCATTTCCCTCCTCTGATTTGATTGGTAATAAATTACTTTTCTGAAGTCGAGTCTGTTTTGCCTGTGACAGTCAGTAACTGAGGAGTGATCCCTCCCTGTCCTTATCTTGTCCCATGAGTCCTTTGTTATATTTTCTCTCCTCTATCCACCTGATGAGGAGAGTGATAGAGAGACTTGGATGGGCACCTGACATCTAGCCAGGGTCAACCTGCAACACTAGCTGAATTCAGGAAAATCCAGAATTTTCAGTTGCCATATCCTGGGCTTAAAGGAGCTGAAAGAATAAAAACAATCTATTAGAAACAATGACAGTATAAAGACATGCATTTGTTATTTCTGTTTTCAGAAAATATTGGGAGAACACATCTGATTCTACCTACTTGTGCTTTGACCAAATATGTACATGCACATGTATGAAGACACGTATACACCTTGGATCCTGTTTTCAATCACAGGGTTATGACTTTCTATTATAGCATGTCTGTTCATAGGCCCTAGAAATAAATGAAGTTTTATGATCCTGTGTTTAGCTTCAAGAGTTAGAAAGCATATTGTGAATCAAACAAGGAGTTTGGTTACTGTGTTTTTCACAAGCAGGCTACTGCTTCCATGTAATTTTGATCCTTTACAAGTTCTAGATAACCAGCTTCAGACTGGGATAAAGAAAACTAATTTTTCATGCCCCTAACTGAGGTTGGTGGCCTTTGATTTTACACAGTAGTGTCATACAATGTTTAATGTCCTGAAAAAAGGAAGATTAATACAATTCTTATTGCTGTTTTCTTCATTTGACATTTTTATTTTCTGGCATTTGTGCTGTTGTTTCTTTCCTGTAGAGTGGAGATAATTAATTACATTTTCATTTTACTGGAGCATTGTGAAGATATATGCATGATACTTTGTAAAGATTAATGTTAATGATGTATTACCTACTGACTCTTATATTGCAGAGAGAGAGTGTTCAATTTGCTGGAAACGGTTCTGATTTCACAATTGTTTGTTCATTTTTGTCTTTAATAGCTGCAATATCTATGCCAACTTCAGTCTTCAGCAGGGAGGAAGTTACCATGAACACATTAGCAGTGAACTGGCTAAGCATGGTCTCCAGGCTGAGCATAGGCATATGGACAATTTGCACCAAAAAGAACTCCTCCTGTGCTCTGAATAACTGATTCAGGCATACCTCAGGGCTTATTGATAAAAACACTGTAGAAAAGCTTTCAAGAAATTGTATTTTACCTTTAGAGAGGAATCCGTGAAGTATGAATGAAGTGTGAAACCACGTAGACAGTGGGAAAAAAATCAAGTAACACCTACAAAGAAAGTGCTGAAACTGGTAGAGATGCTCTGTTGGTTGGGATGGGGGAGGGAATCATCACGTATTGGCATGTTCACAACAGGGACAAAATGCAGAATGCAAAATAAAACATTTTCTAATTTAGGCACTGCAATTAAAATTACTCTGCAAATTGCTAGGTTAAGAGTGCCTAAATGGTAAATTGTTGTTTTTCAGATGAAAGGATCAACTGCCAAATAGGAATAGATGCATTACTTCTGAATGAATGGTTGTGCCAGTTGGCTTCATAACTTCATTGTTATTTTAAGACTGGGTTTTTTTTCTATAAATTGTAATCTTACTCTAAACAGTTATTGATTCTCATAGATTCTTTCACTGTTCTTGCTTAAAAAGTAACTCCTGACCCTGTCAAAAAAAAAAAAAAAAAAAAGGTGGGAGGGGATGTAACTCCAGTGCGATTTAAAAATACAGAAAGGTAATAAGTTGACAAGAAAAATTAAATAATTAGAGTACAGATGTAAAAATGCTTTTGTAGTTGAAAATAAAGTCCTCTAACAGAGATATTGTAGTGGAGATTGCTACTGTTTTCAGATATTTTTGTATGATTAACCTGTGAATGTGAAAAGGAGGAGTTGAAAGATAATGCAGTATTTTGAACAAAGGAAAGAAGGAATGCAGAATGAGTTTCTTTAAGGTGTTACTCAGTTCTTTAGTAAGTTTTGGATCTGAGATTTTGATACAGATGGAAGGCTTTAATGCAGCCCCTCACTTGTTGCTTTCCATTGCTACATACACTTGTTATACATGTTCTTTTTCTTAGCAGTAATTGGTGTATGGTGGTACAAAATGCCCTCTTCTAGTACTCTGATTTTTTACCTCTTTGTGCAGAAGTAACCGTTGCTAGTTATACATTCCTGTGTGGAAAAGTAGCTCCTTTGGTACTGCAGTTTGATATTGTGCTAGTTTTAATTGTTGCATATGCTACTGAAGTGCACCTTAAAATTGTGCAAGAGTGTGGGCATTTATTTATTCAAGAAATCTCCAAAGCTGTAGTATTACTATATTACTATATTTACATATATATATATTTCCTTGTGACAGAACAGCTTTTTTGTCTTCGTGACCTCTTAGGGAAAATGAGACACGGCTCTTTAGCCCCTGTTCTAGGACTCTTTATTCAGAGATGTGGTGGCACTCAGGCTAGCAAAGCCTCTTATTCATCCTGACTCAGTCTTCCAGATTAACTTACTCTACTTTTGTAGGGCATGTTGTTTTCTATCGCAGGTGATTGCAAATGGCAAGAAGCAGGTTGTTTTCTAGTTGTCTGAGGTACACCTCTTCATCCCTTCTAGCTAGTGAAGGTCCTCATGGTAGATGTTTTGTTGGAAGAAGGAAAAAGAAAGTTCAGTCAAATTCAACCTTGCTCACAGTCTGTTATTGCTAAAGAAGCTTTTGAACTTCAGTTGATCATTGATATATTCTCCATGTTTCTTCTACACATGGTGATCATGCACGTATGAAGCTGAGGACAGATAATGTGACGGCCATAAACTGCATCAATAGGCAAAGAAATATGTCTCCTACTCTCTTAAAAAACAATGAAACTTTGGGATGACAATGCATCCCAAATTACAGTTTCAGTGACTATTTTCCTGGCTCTTTGATTTCTTTTCCAAACGATCTTGGGAAGTTCTTGGGTCTGGATTCAAGAGTGAGCCTTTATCTTGATTGCAAAAAGCTAGTGATGAATGTCTCTACCAAGGCCAACGAGAAATTCCTTGAGGAGGAGCTTGGACTAGGAAACTCCTGAGGTCCTTTCCAGCCTGAATTACCCTGTGATTCTGCAGGCAGGGCTGAATCCAGGTAGATGCCCATATTTGTGAGAGCCAGCCACTAGAGGGAGACAAGATAGTATGGAATAAACAAATATAATGTATAGATGTAAATTAGAAGTGTTTATATTCCAATGCTTTGTAAGTCTATACAGTTATATTATTTAAAAAGCCCTGTGTATTTAAATGAAAGTAGAAGTAGGCACTTGCCAATCTTCAGGTTAGTGCTTTTAAACATGTACAACTATCCCCAGTGCAATCAATTTATAATGCATGAATGATGGGGTGGTTCTTTAAAACAACCTCCACTGGCTCAAATCCTCAGGAATATTTTCTCTATCAATTGGTTACATTTGGGTATTTTACTTTCTCATTTCTTAGAGGTTGTTTTGCTCTTACATTTATTTTTTTTCCTTACTTGCCTCCTTTATATTGGGTATTGCTGGCTACTGTTTTAGGAATGTTTTGATTCGTAAATCAGAAAAGGATTTTTATTCTGTCACATTTTTAATCATATTTCTCTAATTGAATGCTATCTGCTATTTTTATTCTTGAATTTTTTAAACTTTACAAATCTTCAGGCTAGAGTGACATTTTGGGCAACAAGCCACAATATTTAACATCTAAGAGGTAAAGATAACATTGAAATCCCTCTATATGGATTAAAATCTCATTTAAAAAAAATTATACCTCAGTAGTACTGGAATGTAAATAGGTGGCTGGGCTTGAATTCTACTGAGATGTATAAAGACTAAAATAGAACTTCAAGAAGATGTTGTTTTCTTTTCTAGGATATATAAAACAAAATTGTAATAGAAGCATAGATTGGCAGTAAGATCTTATTTCCTGAATTCTGCAGTGGAGGACCATGTCATGGTAATGAAATGTTGATATTATAAAGAATATTGTTGTTGCTTTCATTGGTTATCAGGGTCTAGATATTCAAATTATTGATTAAATTGTATTTTTGTGTAAAACTTACCATAAAATCATAAAGTTTTTTTTTCCTTCTACCAAAATTAGCTTCAGTAAAAATTAGCTTCAGTAGAACCGCTTACTATCTGTATTTGTCTTTGATTATTTGGAATTTATGATTTCATACTCTAGTTGAAGTGAAATAGAACAAGTGAATTTTAAAAGATTTTGAGTAAATAATTTTTATTATGTTTTGGCAAAATTACATTCCATTCATAACATTATTATATGTTGAATGGCAATACTTCTGTAGTATAACTGTATGTTTCAAAGTGTGTTTTGTATTCTACAAAGTTAGCTCTTGAAATTTCTTAATTAACAGGCTAAAAATGATTTAATTGTCAGAAGAAACATGAAAATGCATTTTTCATTTGCATGACTCATTTTTATTCCCAAACTTACTGTTTAATTGACATTAAACCTTTTCTTTCAAGGCAAGTTCAAAGAAAAATGCAGTAATGTGCAGCTGTTACGGGTCTCAAGACAGTAAGTAGATGGTCCAAGGCCTACATCCTAGGCATTTAGGCTTGAAGTAAAAATTAATATTTAATTTGAATTTTAACCCCAAAGGCTAAAGAAAAGAGCCAGGCAAAGAAAAGAAAGCCAAGTCTATGAAATCAGAGTATTTGTGCATAACTGCGAAGTGACTCAACCAAGATGTTGAGTTATATGTTGAGATGGTTGTTAGGAGATGAACATCCTCTGAGACAGTCATACACTGAACACCAACTTAAAAAATTCATGTTAGTCTCCAGAAATCAGCTTAATATCAGTGAGTCAAACATCAGGAGATCTATTCCTTTCATATAACTTCCTTAGTGTTTTTTTTGCATACAAATTGAGGCCTGGAGGAGAACAGGTGTGTTGTTCAAACAGGATGTAACTGTTTTTGAAGGTGATATTCACATGAAGACAGATGGCTGCTGAGATCGATTAGCTGCCTTGATCCTGGCTGATGAGAATAGTCTGGAGTCCCTTTTGTATTTTAATAAGCAATATGCAGAAGAGATGTTTTGAATGAATTTGTTTTATAGTAAAAATTTATACAACCCGGCAAGAGAACTAAAAACATGACTTCAAGCTATAAATACATGGATTACTGGTGTTACATTTGAGTCAAGCTGAATTAATAGTATTCTTGTTGGTTGTATCTGGAAAAAGGTTTTGTTTTGTTTTCCTCTGGCTATGGTAGTTTGCTAATAAGCAGTGAGGAGTAAGACTAAAATAACTGAAAATCCTGAGGACTTATGTTGTGGGCAGCTATTATTCTTCAGCATTTGATTCCAGATGAAAGGCTGGAGCTAAGCCTGGCAACTGGGATTTTCTTGAAAAACCTCTGTCATCTGGCCAGGGAGTTTAGAATCATGGAATCATAAAATCATAATATCCTTCTTTATCTGAATGAAAATAAGCTTCAATTACCATTAAAATTGGGCTTTTTTGGCTTTATGGCTATCACAGTATGTATGTTAAGTCTGTGCAAGATTCTTGCTGTCATATATTGTTATTTAAAGTTGTGTTTTGTAGGTGGCAGTTTGTCCTTTGTTTCCTTCATGTCCTGTGCACGTTTGCTTATGCTTGCTAGCATTCTGTTCCCTTCTCTTGTGGAGTGTTTCAGAATTTTGAAAGCTCATCAGAGTCCTGTTGGTGGATTACTGACACACTGCTTTGCATTGGTTTGGTTTTGTCCATTTGTTTTGTGTGCCTGTTGACTACAGCAATAGGAAGGATATCTGTAATGGATTCTGGAAATGAGAGGACTGAGAAAGCATACTCACAGGGGCTGCATTTGATTGTATTCCAAGAAGGAGGGTATTTAGGGACATGGCTTAGTGGTGGATTTGGCAGTGGTAAATTTATGGTTAGACTCAATCTTGAATATCTTTTCTAACATAAATGATTGTATGTTTTTGTGATCATACTTGACTAACTTCTTGCAGAGTTCTGTTAAATTCTACCAAGTCATAGGAAAGAACTGGGACAAGATTCCTTACTTGCTGTATCAGAAGTTGAGATGATTAATAATGCCTGTAAAGATATAACCGTGGCTAGAGGGAAGTCCCTGTTAGTCTTGTCAATGTTACTTGTGTTTAGTCTTGTGTACATGGTGATTCTGGAAAGACTGCAGAAAATCAACTCATCTATTCAGAGCTAGAGATAGCTGTTTTTTTCCTGTTTAATTAAGCATTGTGAGATCAAATCAAAATTGTTTAAAGTTGTTTGCATCAGATAATGATTTTTATTAGGACTTAGATATAAATAATACTATGGAATTGCTGTCATTAAAACAACATGCCATGTTGCATTTGGGGATGTTGCTGCTTGATGTGATTTATAGTACAAGTTTTACAAAGCATTTGATACCATTTCTTCTTTCCTGATGGATTAAAAATTCTGACTTCACTGCAAAGAGATTTGCCAGTTACATCTACATTGTTCACAGTTCTCACATAAATATATTTGTAGGTATTGCTGCTCTAAGCTCTTTACTAAACAAAAAATATACAGACTTGTTGTGTGGCTGTTTCTCTTATATTTTGTTTTACTTTTGGCTCCAAATTAGACAAGTAAACAAAGCACTTCCTAATTCTGGTTGACACATAAGAAGTCAGATGATGAAAAATCAGATGTAAATATAAGATTACATGTTCCGCTTATTTCAGGAAAGTAAGATGAAAGTAATTTTTTTTCACCATTTCTGCCCATATGCTATATAGATAATCAACATTGAAAAGGTACTATTAACTTGCAACTTTATATAAACATAAATACATAAATAAACATGCACACCCCTTCCAAGGGTAGATGCAGCACCAGCTCATTTTGGCGGGGGAATAATCTGTAACTTCACTTGATACTGTTTTCTTTCATTTTGCATATAATTTGTTTTTTGACTGATACACTGGAAGTTCTGAGCACTAGAAGGAATCAAAACAAAGCAACCCCCTTTTTTACCTTTTACTTGTAAGAATTTATTTTACTTTAAGCAGCATTGCCTGACCTTTTTAACCCAGTGAGCTTGCAGGTTTATTAGTGAAGTTAAGGATTCTGAGGAGGAAATGTCTTTGGGAGATAATTATGTTTTAATTGTGCCCTGTAGCTAATGTAGATGCATAGTAGAGTCAGCCATATTTCTGTGTATTTCCCTCTGAAACTCCTTTCTCAAGTCTTAAATGAAAAATCAGCATATCAGTGTCTCTTACAGTTATCTAAGCTTAGGGATACTGACAAAAATCTGTTTCACTTTCATTTTATAACTGTTTTTCATAAGAGAGTATTTTTGTTACAGAAACTTCTAATTAAAAAAGCACTAGTTTTTGCATAATAGATTCAAAGTCTTACAGCAGTATTTCTTAAATGAAACGGATCTGGTATGGACCCATTATTTTTCATCATATTTTTCTTTCATGGTTGTTATTCCAATGGACCCCAACTGAAAATGAAATTGAGGTACTAGAAAACATTGAAGAGTATTAGACTGTAGTATACATGAAGGCTATATAGTGTGCACATAAATATTTGAGGAATCACAGTAATAAGTGATAATAAAAATGTGTGCTCTTTCACTCCAAACTCAATCCCTTTTTCAATTTTCCTAATTGTTCTAGTTGAAACTGGAGCTCTGCAGTCTGTTGTAACGCCGAAGTTATGGTGGCATTTGCCTATGATTATGCACTTTAAAGTGCTTTAATTTATTCACCATTTTTTAACCTGTTAAAAATGTATGATTTTCAGTTTTCATCTTCTAAATTATATTAAAAGGGAAAATTTGTGGCAGTCTTTCACCCTGTGGCATGTCTTAGTGATAGAGAAGAGCTCTAGCTGTAATCTCTCTTCCAGGGCATTAACAGTGCTAGCATAGTTTTAGTGATGTTTAACTGTGCTAGCTACCATAAAATGAAATAGGATCACTTTCTGTAGTTGTTACATATTAGATACAGAAATCTGTATTTAATAATCTAATGTATGAGCTGGTTGGTGATAAGGTTCTTGCAGTGAAGAGAGTGAAAGCAATAATTATCTTTCCTGTACTAAAACTAATTTAGATCAGAATCTGCTCTCTTATGACTTATTTTATTCTCAGCAACACACATTGCTGTACATATTTCATGATGTAGTGTCTTGTTAGAACTGCATGTATAAAAATGAATGTTGAAGCCAGACCTTTAATTTTCTAAGATTCCTTTTGTAGTTTGGAGTCACTTGTCAGTCCTTGCACTTCATTATCAATGTAGATGGACTGTACTTGTCAGAAGAGGTTTCTGTTTTATTGGCCCTTGCAGCAGCAGCAAGAAAGTCATTCCATGACATTTTAAGAAAAGTAATAGATAGATTTGCCTATGTGGCTGATAAATTTCTAAGTTTAGGGGTATTGAAGTGTCTGAGTGTCACTAAATATAGACAAGCTTTTAGCAGACTCTTTTGAATACCTTCTTAACCATACAGCTCTCTCTAACCATCTGCTGAAAAATGCCTGCTGCACATTGCTGCACACACCACTGGTAATGTATTTAAGCTCTTTGGCTATTTACCCCAAGTTTTGAGACAGAGGTTAGCAGTTTTTGCAAATCTTTTCATCCCTATCTTTTTATTACCTTCCAGGACAAGCTGAATGATCCAGCAGGTCTCTTCCAGTTTTGTTCCTGTGCTTTTTGAGCAGAAAAGTTTTGATAGAATTTTTTTTTAATCTTGATGTTCTTAGTTGAAATAATGCTTTAAAATAATTTCATCAAACATTCAGGTATCCTGTAATTGTGTAAACTGTTTTCAAAAACAAACCCCAGAATTCTGGATACTTTTGTTTGATAACGTCCATGTAATTGCTGTAAGATTATATAACTGTCATATGCAGTCTATATTCAGCCAGTAAATCATGGCTATGTTTCATATTCAGTCATCCAGAAAAGCAGCATATTGTATCAAATGTGCACTCTGCTGATATATCACAGTAGGCACAGTGTAAATAAAAATGTACTTTTGCTTTCAGAATTGATTTAACATTCTGCCTCATGTCTTTGAAATCTGTTGAATCTCATGAATAAAGACGGAACAGTTCTTCATACATTATTTGTTCTATGTGCAATTTGTGGTTTGGAAATTTAATATATTGATTTAGGAAAGGGAAATGACTATGATAGGACTTAAGTATTTCAGCATTATGGCTGTTAGTACTTCTTGAAAGAAGGTTGGATTCTAATTTTGTATGAAATGTAAAATGGTATTTAGCTGTGAAACTGAATTCCATAGAATGTGTTATGTGCTAGGCTTTTACTTCTCTTTGCATCCCTTCTTAAGTCTGCTTACAAAGAAGGAAACCACAATGTCCTCAAATACGCTTTCTTTGCCTTTTTTGGGGGGTTTTGGATTGTTTTGTTCATTTGTTTTCTGTTTCCCTGCTTTTCTTTTGGTCACTGCTGTACATGTAGAAATGGAAACATGTGGTCTTTATGGCAAGTTTTACTGTTTAAATTCCAATTTTTATTTCATGTACTTAATGGAGTTGGATTTGTGGCATGAGAACTGGGGCAATACTGGTGAATTCTAGCAAACTTTATGTTTTTAAAAAACAATTACAGTAGTTGGGCTCCTTCTTGTACTTCATTACCACAGTTATTTCCCTGTTTTTAGAAGTTTACAGCAGGCACTGAAAATGAGATGTATGTTACTTCTTCTGAGACACTTCAGAGCAGTCTGGTAATGGAGCTTCTGTATTCTTGTGTTCCCATTTTCCCTGCAATCAAGTCATCTTTTAGTCAGAAAGAAAAACCAAACAAAACCTAGATAGGAAAATAGTCTTGTGTATTTTTGAAACAAGCTTTCTTTTGTCAAGTGCAGAAAGGCTCTAGTCATAATTGCAGTCTAGAGTTGAAATATGTCTTGATTATAGTGCACTTTGCATAAGATAGAATATAAAATGCTCTTTGTATGTAAGCAGTTCTCTATTATGACAGCAAGGGCTGATGATACCTGGTTTTCTGCACTTCTGTTTGATCATTATCTTAAAATGTGATTTTGTCTTTTATTGTCCTGTTAATAAATAAAAATATCTGGTTTTACAGCAGAGTTTTTAGTCTCTCAAATGGCAGTGATCTTGAGCCAAACTATGCTGTTAGGAGAGCTCCAATATCTAGTTTACTCTATATTCAAAAGTGTTAACTAATATCAACTATCCATGTACTACTTTGTGTTTTGTTGCCTTGCTTTTGTCATTCTTTTATGACTGCTTCAAAAATATTAAGTATATGTGTTTCTAGAGTAGACATAAGGAATACTTATTGCCTGAGGAAATTTCTTCATTACTCAGTCTCCTTGTAATTTTATTTTAAGAATTATTTGATTTTTTTTCCAATGATCAATTTATCTAGGAAATAAATATATTTTTTTAATCTGCACTTATACTGAGGATTTGCTGACATCTTGAAACATGTGATTGAGACTTAATATCCTTCTGTTCTGTCACTGATCCTTGTCCAAGAGGTTTAACCATATCTCAGTAAAAGGCTGGGGTTTTTGTCACAGTTGTATCAAATTTTGATAACTTTGTCACTTCAGTTGAAGGGCTCTTTTTCAGTTTTTCAGTCACTGATTCTCTTTGAGTGATGCTGCCACGTTCGAAAATCTGAGGCTTAGGGTAAAATTCAAATAAAATTATAGAACTTCATATGAGAGCATTCTTGTTTAGGGAATTGATAGAGCTTGAACTAGCAGTAGGAAATTAGTTTTTGGACTTTGTGTCCCTGGCCAGTCTTCATCCATCTTCTCTGTGAATCTGTAATACACAGTGCTGTGGTATACATGTAAGTATGGATTTCTCTCAGTTTTGATACTGAATTTCTTTTCCCCTTGATATACATTCTCTTTACACTTGGATTATAAACTGCCATTATGACCAATAAAAATCTAGCCTATATAGTCAATAGTGTCTAGAGAATGATTTATTTAATGTGCCTCCAGGGCAAATGGAATTGCTCCCCTGACTCCTCTGATTGCATTGACCACCATTGATGATAATGGGAGATGTCTGGATTTGGATATTTGGAGTGGAATCTTATTTCTGCAGATGCAGTTAGTTACTATTCTACCTCTGTTGAACTTTCTTAGTTATCAAAATAAAAATGGGGAGAGGATCCCCTCCCCCTGCCCCCCCTCCTCAACCCCCCCAAATTACAACACCTCCCTCCCCCAACAAGCCATAAGTGATACATAGTGAATTTGCTCACCATGTGCTGACCAATGCTCCCCCGGTCCCCAAGCAGTCACCAGCAGCACCCACACAACTTAGAGCATGATGTACTGTGGTATAGAATTTCTTAGCTTCTGTCAGTTCTTCCTCCCAGCTCCTGGTGCACCTCCTCACTGGAAGAGCATGGGAAACTGAGAAGTCCTTGACTCAGAGTAAGCACTAATTATAAACAACCAGAACATCAATGTGTTAACAACACCATTCTCATACTAAATCCAAAACAGCACCGTACCAGCTACTGGAAAGAAATTTAACTTTATACCAACTGAAACCATCAGAATAATTTAGGTACAGAAAGAAACACTGCAATGATTTGAAGTAGCTAATAAAATCTTTTCTAGGTGACCAAACATGTGCCTAAGAAAAATTAAGTTGTTATAGAGACGGCTTTAAGATGTGTTGTGCTGATAATTTGATGCAGTGTCTTGAGGCAGAAGACAGCCTGCTGTGGTTTATGTTTTACTTTTCCTGGTTCAAAGTCTTCGTGCATGTAAATGTGTGAAGAAATTGTGTACGTAAGTTGTGTATTTAGCTAAATTATACAAAGGCAAGACTGCTGTAAATAAAAGCCTGTGGTATCAGATTTTTGCTAGTTCATCAGCCACACACTTTATGCTCGTATGGGTAGTATACAAGGTGTTTGACTGATACAAAAAATTTCTGATTCTCTTGCAGTAGATGAAACCATCTCCAGGGCTAACTGGTTCTTGCCTCATGTAGTTTGATAATCCTGGAACTGGAGGGGAAGAGGTTTTTTTATACTGCTGTGAATTGGTCTGTGCTGACTGCTACACAATGTAATAGCTTTCCAGCTTGGTTTTAGGTGATGTATCTGATCTGTACCTTTGAGGTAGAAATTGGGCTACAGGATGGTAATTTAGGACAAATTTTTGTTGTTGGCAGATAGAGAGGCATTTATTTGTGCTCCTAAATACAACTGTGCTTGCAAAAAGATAATCTCAAATTGAGGTTATTTTAAGAATGAGGTTAAAACAAGAGATGTTGCTTGGATAAAAATACGCCAACTAAGCAGTGTCAACAGTAATGATTTAAGTGACTGCCTAGGAAATGGATGAAAAAGAACCAATTATTTCAGCAGATACATGACTGTGTGCGATAGATTTATGAATTTGAAGCTGTTATCTATACAGGCTCAACAATTTTAGACAGGAAATTACCCAGTGACTGTTTAAAAAAAAGATGTTAAGCCATTACTTCTTTGAATTTTGCAGACTTGGAGCTAATCAAGTGGACAGTCAAGAAGCTAGACAAAGTTAGTGCACCATTTTGCTTAGTTGATAGATTTTAAATAAATAAATTTCCCAGTACTGTAAGGAGTAGATGCATAAAATCTTACAAGGATATGTGAAAGTAGTTTTAACTGAAACATGAAAGTTTTGTGGAAATGTGAACCTGAGTATACAGGGCTTGCAAGACCTTTCAGCAAAACATTTTCCATCCTAATATGCATGCTGAATATCAGATTTGATAACAAATTTTATGGGGCACCTAGTCTATTTGCAGATACTAATCTACAAATAATGGCAAGTGATATAAGGAAGGTAACTGCCAGGGATGACATCGTGCTGACCAGTGGGTCAGTGACTGAAGGGGCTAGGGAATGTCATTTTTTGTAGCTCTGTTTTGAAAGTGTATTGTGTTATATCAGACTGATAATTATGGGGCAGACATGACCCATGCTTTCCTGCTTTGTCTGTTGAAAACTTTCCTTCAAAGGAGAACATACACCTGCCAAATGGTCCTTTTGAGGAACATCCTCATTCCATATCTAAAGATCTTGTATGCGTTTATGTGATCAGAACTTGTTGAAAAAAGCTTTTCCTGAACTTTCTATCTGGAATATGGTAATCTGGTATTAGGCTATATACCAGTTGCAAATTTATAGCTTTTAGATGTCTGTATCTATATCCATCCCTTTTTATTTATACTATAACCTATAACTTTTATATCTTTGAGTGAAGGCTATCTAGAACTGTACATGTGTCTTAACTAACACTTATTAGACAAATTAATCTCCATTACCCTGATACTCATGTGAATGTACCAAATAAAAGCAAAAGGTAAGTGGATTTTGGACTATTGGTTTTGTCCCACTTATCAGTACTAAGGGTTTTGTTTCTTATAGGGAGAAGTTGTGTAAGAAAGCTCCAGTGTCACCAGGATTCCTAGTATCACCATGAGCACATTCAGTATTGTACAATGGACAGACATGTCAGTTCATTACAACAGACACTGGGGCATAAAAACCTCAAAACTTGTCTGGTCTGAAGTGCTCTGCCGATGACGTCATGTGCATCCTACAGCCATGCCTAAAGGAAAGAGAAGTCCCTAACAAACTTTCTTTCGTTGTCTTTAGTGATCAAGTTAAAGCCTTGGAGAGTTGACTTGCAGTATTTTTAAAACAAAAATTCACCCTGCTGCTGATGCCTAGACTTGCACATTCCAAGATCCAAGTGACAATTTTTGATAGGGCTGCCTTTGCCTCAGCTTCTTGGCCTCAGTGTCAATCAGTTCATTGCTTAAATGAGACATATTTCTTGATCTCTTTCTCCCTTGCCAAAGCCGTGGCCCATTCACCTCACACATAAATTATAAATGTGTTGCAGATTTTAGAAAGCTCACAGAGCTAAAGAGAGGCAAAGTAAGTGAAATAGTCCTGATGTGAGCCATACAGTTAACAAGTTGCAGAGAATCCTTGCTGTCAAGTGTGACCAGCAGTAGTTCATCTCAGTAGTGTAAATGATGTTGCTTCAGTATTAGTGTTTCATAGTAACTTCGGCAGTTCCTATTGATATTTAGTACAAGTGTGGTGGGATGTGTAGAACATAACCAGCTTTTCTATTAATAATTTTTTTGGTTTTTATTAGTTTCATCTCAGTGGAAACTGTCATGCAGAGTAGAAGGGAAATGTACATGCTCCTGCAGCATCATTACTGTTGAGCAAGTTCATATCAGGGTTCAATAACACCTTCTAAAGTTCTTACAAAAATCACCAAAAATTTTTGGTGATTTTTCAAATCACTTAATTTGAGTCTGACCTTTTACATGTTGTTGCCATAATGCACTTCTAATAGATTACAGTTAGAATAGGTGGTAATAGTAGTTTTCTGGGTTTTTAAGCTGTTTCTCTAAAATAGTTTATAACAAAGCATTTTATAAGCAATTAGGAGGACCCTGCAAACACCTACATGCATGATATGTGCTGTCTATAATTTATTTTGTTCAAGGAACTTTAGTTGAACCGCTTTAATTTGGAGTGTTGGAATAAATAGGAAGGAATAGATCCATCTGCCTTCTTGTTTCTGCAGATTTCAAACATGTCTAATTTTACCTCAGTGCTTTTTCTAACAAAACAGGTTGCTCCTCATGTCTTTTTTTTTTTTTTCCCTTTATGCACATGCTAGAGTAATGGTATTAGGAAAGGATGAGGCTGACCATGGAGTTCATTCCCCAGTGTACAAAGAAGGCTGTTCTGCAGGTTGCGTTTTCTGTAATGAAATGCTCAAATTCATCTTTTTTTCCTGCTGAGGATGACCACAGAGCCTGTCAGATACTGGCCCTGCTAAAATCCTTGATCAATGATAAGAGAAGCTGAATCACAGGGATGAGAGAGCTCTCAGTGATGCATATAACTGCACATATGCCAACTTGCGCCATGTACCTGTGTTATTCTCTGCCATCTGCCATGGCAAAAAGAGAGAACCAAACAGGATTACAAGAAAGCAAGGAGAAAACATCCAACCTGTCCCAAGGCTCTGGTGTGTTACTGTGTAGCTGTTGTTTCTGTTTACTGCAAGAGCTGCTTCTCAGCATAAAGTAATGAATTAGAAACTAAAAGTTATTTCTGTGGGCATTAAGGCAAGTGATGTGAAAAGTACAGCTCAAGATTTTAGCATACAGAACTGTTAAAGAGGGGTGTTAATTTTCTAGGAGACTAAGCAGTACATCCTGAAGCATTCACAATTTGCTTTACCCTTGAAAAAAAATTAGTCTAACTTAATTGCTTTCTCAAATATCCTTTGTTCAGAAGTTGAAATGTGCTTTAATTCATCTTTTGAAAAGAAGGAAAGATTCCAGAACTTCTGAGTAGAAGAATAGGTGGCTACAGGATCACAGATTCCATCTTCAGTTTAACAGGTTCATGCAGAGACTGGAATTTAAAATGCAGACATTTTTGTATTTGCTCTTTGCTGTGTTTGAGGAGTAACCAGACCATTTGCAGCTCTGACAGGAGCAGCAGCAGGACTTGGCCAGCAGCTGCTGGTACCCTGTGAAGAGGTGGGGAATTGTTCCCTGGCTCTGCAAGTGTGAGCACACACCTAGAGAATTCTTTCTAATGAGGAGCTGGTAAGCCCAACTCTGTTGCTAGAAAAAGTAGTGTTCATTTGCTATTCAACCAACCAGTTCTTTTATCTCCTGAGCAAAAAGGTTGACTAGATAGGCAGAAGTATTCCCACCTGCTTGATCCTGCCTGTGGTTATGTTGGAAAACAAAATGCTGTTTTCTCTCTTTTCTTCCCCTTCCTGCTTTTTAAAAAGTCTTTTAAAGTAGAGTAAAGTCACTTTGTCAAATGCACAGTATGGATTAATTAGTCAATGTTTGTTCAGAGCTTTGGATGTCCTTAAGCCTTATTGGGGACGAGGGCTGAATTTTAGTCTTCTGCTGGTATTGACTTGATTATGAGCAGCATCTTGATGAAGAAGTTTCTTTTTTACTGTTTGAGTTAGGTGCAATTTAGGAGATTTTATTCTTAAAATTTGTGTATATTTTTATGCACATTTATCATGTATATTTGCATATTATATTTTAGTTTCAAGTAGCTATATTCTCAAAATCATTGAAGTGTTTTATATAAAAAAATACATTTATGTTTCTGTTTTGGTTTTGTCATCTTTAGGCCAGTCAAGAGATTTCATAGGTATTTGAATATTATGAAGTACTATTTGGACATCCACAGGCCAAATAGGGAACTACTTTTATTGGTAGAAACGAGGATGTCCTTGCAGTAGTAGTGTTAGCAGTGGTACGTTTGAATGATTTTTCTCACTGTATTACATTGTCTCCTATTAGTAAAATAGCAGAGTCAGAGTAAAAAATTAATTTAAAATGGATTTTTGAGAAGAAAACTTAAATTCTTATGGGAATTGTCTATATTTAGATGAAGAATTTGAGATTAATGCTATAATTTTGAATTGAGCAAGAACAGAGTTTTTCCTTTTATGTATTGTCATAGCTCTTTTTTGAGGCAAAGAGAGGCTGAAAAGGTGTAATTCTAAATATGATCCTTCATTGTTTTATCATATTTGTGGTTTTTGGAACTTGAAGTATGTTACTTGAACAAATGCTCCTTGTTGTTTTATAGTAGTTAATGCAATTTAATGGAATCTATATATTAAGTAGTCTGATTGCTCTACAGATTTTATGTCACCTATTAGCACGTAAAAAATGACATGAACTCATGCAATTGAATGGTTTCCACAGGACTTACCTAAAATGATATATTGATAGCTTTGTGCTCAGCTGTAAAGATAACTGTTTGATTTCATCTATATACTTTAAAAGATTTCATTTTATTGGAGGAGTTGGTAGTCTATTGGTAGACCAAAGAGAAAGGCTTTTTTATGCAAGCAAATTATACTTCATTTTAGAATCTGAAGAATTGAACTTCAGTGCTGAAGGAAAGTATAGGTGTAGCATTATACTTTGGGAGAACAAGAACGTGAACCTGAGTAAAGAAATCTGTATTTCTGTTTTTTTTTTTCTCTGATCAGGCAATTTATGGACCTTTGTGAAAGATTTTAGATTAACATGTTTTCTCCATTTACTAATATTGTGGTGTCCAAAATTTTGAGCTTTGTATCATCTTATCTTTAAAGCCATTACAGAACCAGCTGAAAAGACCTTAAATCAATGCAGTTACACACTTCTCTTGAGTTGTGTCTGTAAAGTATGTATATGTACAGATGCAAATTTGTGTGATATAAAACCCAAAGCTAGCAGTGAGCAACTAGGTTTTTATTTTCCTCAATTTGAGTATGTTTGGAAAATTTATTTTGTTATTCTATATTTCTATTTGCAGAGAAGATAGAATTACTGACCCAATATGTAAGAATTTATTCTTCTGTTTTTATTCAGTTTGACAAAGGATATGCTTACAGCATTCGCCACAACTATGGGAAAGAAGGAAAGAGGACTGATTATACCCCATACAGCTGCATGAAGATTATTATGTCCAATCCACCAAGTCAAGGGGATTATCATGGTGAGTTCCTTAAGGGGGAAAAAAACCCCAAGCATTTACAAACAGCAGGATCCCTTGACTAGAGAACTTATTCCCTCCTGTAGTATCTTAAACTATGTATTTAATTTCCAGACCATAGTGGTCTTGATAGATCAGACTTGATAACTGCTGGTTTTATATACATTGTGCCATGCAGTTCAAGGAGACTTTAAATATGCTTTAAGAATATTTAAGAAATATTCTGCTTTAAGAAATTATCAATTAGAGGTGTTCTGAGATATGAATTCAATCATACAGAAAGTCTGAAGTTTGCTGGGGTATTTTAATATCTCCTACAGCTGTATGACTAAATATGGAAAACCTGCACTCGCTTCACTGGTGTTATGCTAATACTAAGTCATTCATTCAGTTGTGTCTCAAAACTCACTCTAGGACAAAAAGAAATCCACTTTTACTTAGGTGGTGGAACTGTTGAAGTACTTAAAAGGTGAAATTTTTACAACAGAGTATGCTTTTAAAGACCAGTTGTCTCTCATTACTTTAATTTTCTTGGGCTTTTTCCCACAGGTATTAAATGTACCAACACTCATTGTTAGTAAGGAGCCAACTTAAACTCCTTTTCTGTCAGTTAATAAGAATTGTGGCCTATTTATGGTGGGATATTTTATGTGACTCTTGAGCCTGTGGTGCCCTGATAACTCTGCAGTAGAGTAATTATTTAAAGAAAAATAAAATAAGCAATTGTACACATGGGTAATTAACTTTCCTATTAATAAGCTGTTAGACAATTAGGAACAGCTTAGCTGGTCTCTTGAGTGCCTTACTGCACTAACTCCTGAGTAAACTGCCTTGTTTGTGAGCTTGCTTATTTTTTACTGTCAGGGTGCCCATTCCGCCACAGTGATCCCGAGCTACTGAAGCAAAAACTGCAGTCCTACAAGATCCCTCCCAGTGGAATAACTCAGGTAAGGCCTATTTTGCTTGACACTTTCATTAATAAGGCACTGCTTTTCAATTTTACTTTCTATTCTTGTAGGAATGCCATATGCAATTTGTCAGTGTGTATTGTGAAATATTTCTTCTTACAAAAGCTTTATACCAGAATTTGGGCTTTCTGGCTGCAGTGCTCCCACTGATGGGATGATTATCGTTACCACCTTTTATTGTTTAATATTATGAGTAAATTTATTACAATCGTGGATACAATCCAGAATTTTTTTATACCTTGTTTTACTGCACTGTGATTAGAAAGGAAGTTTAAATGAATTTGGCAGTGTTTTAGAGAATTTATTTTTATTTTTGCAGTGATTTGTGGATGACTACTGTGTAGTCAGTCTTTTCTGTAATAAGCTTCTAAAACCCATACATTCCTCATTATCTGTTGTGCTAACTTCCTCTGAACAACAAAAGCACATAAAACACCTAATGAAATTAAGCAGAAATTTTTATCAGCTTTTAAAAAATGTAAACATAAATTGAAAACCTATCTTATATAGTGAAAACAGTGTAGGAATTGGAACTTTGAGATGTGTCTTGAAGAACTGTGACTCCCTCTGCTTGCTCTAGCAAGAGCTTGGGGCAGTAAGAGGTTGACATCATTTTCATTGAAAGAAGATGTACTGGTGAGATTTAAGCTGAGACCAAACACTTCTGTGTATTAACTGCCTGGAACCTGCTTTAGGTTCATAGGAAAAACCTGCTTTAAGTTGTTGTCTTTAGTTCATATGGAATGTCACCATCACTTGTCAGGCATGACCAAACTGTTGTACTAGATGGAAAAGAATGTGAAAGTTCCACTTAAAGCAGTCTCCCTTGGAAGGTTTAATTAAGATGCAAATTAAAACAGAATAGGTTTAAAGAGTTTATTGTTCACTATAGTAATTCTTGACAAATTCCTGAAATACTCGTACTTTTTCCTAGGAGTGTTTTTTCGTTTTTCTTTTTTTTCCCTTGTTTTCTTCTAGTTCATATCAATAAGCGTTTATATATCTCTGACAGGCCCTAGAGATACTTTCCTTTGGCTTTCTTTCCTTATATATACATCAAGAATTGTTGCTGGTCTGAGATTTTTATCCTGCTAATCATTGGAAAGATTGGTGAGGATTTATTGGCTTAGATGCCTTGCTGTATGTGTGGGTAGGATTTAGTAGAGGTTATTTCTTCAGTGAATTTGCACAGTAAGACAGTATCTTCATATTTAATGTAGTTCCTTATTTAATGTGAATTGTGATTTTATTTTTGTGTGTGTATGTCTTTAGGGGGTTTTGTAATTTTTTTTTTTTTGTAAAGTAGAATTTGGATTCAGTAGCAGTCTTATATTTTCTTATCAAAATTGACTGAGAAAAACTGTCTCCATCAACATCTTCTTTGCCCAGAGATGGATTTTGTCCTGTCCGTGACTTTTGTGGTGTTTAAGTGCAATTAGGGTAAAGGGGTCTTCAGTGTCCTCTCCTAGTGTTAAACCAAAAAACCCTCAAAATGATACACCCTCCATGCAAAACCTAATAAAAATAAAACAAAATAGCATAAAATAGAATGTTGGCTGTGCCTGGGTTCTCAGAAATTAATCTTTTACATGAGACATTCTTTGAGATATCCAGTAGGAGAAGAGGAAGAAAAATAGTTGCCATTTGTCTCCAAGTTGTTAATACTGCTACCCCTCCTTTTCATACCATTTTCATGGTCCAATAGTGTTTGTGTGACTAATAACAGATCAGGATCCTTCCATCCAGACAGTGGCTTTTAGGAGTCTTGTCTGATATTGATGACAGTTACTGATTATAAGAAATTGTTTCCTTCCTTTAGCTCTGTGAATAAATATTAGGAGTGGATGCTTTACCAGTCTTTCAATGGTCTCATGTAACTACCTTTACAGTAGCTTGGTCTCAAGACTGGCATTAACTCAAACCCTTTGACTCATAGACTTCCTGTTAACTCCAGGTCCCACGAGAGCTCCCTTAAAACCTGGTAGATAGCTGTTTTTAATGAAAGGTTCAGAGTTTGAGTTTTCAGCTGTGTATTTCAATAAAGAGTATGCTTTTTCTCGGGCTCAGGACCTCTTATGCTTGTTCCTTCCTCTGTTCCAGAATTCTAGGAATGGTGCATAATTTTTCAAACATCTATTTTGAATTTAGCTATGCTCTGATGAATTGGTCCCCCACTGGGATTTTCATCTTTTGGTTTAGAGTACTCACATCTTCCCTCCAAACCCACAAACAAGGCCCCTTCCTTGTCTTTGAAGCTTGTTCCTCATGGCTATTATGTGAGCCACAATGGGGGCTAGTGTCTAGCCCTAATGGCTGTGGTTTTTCCCAAGATGCTCAGATTTCTAGTGTTGTTCTCAGCCTTCTGTTTCTGGGGCTGTCCATACTCTTGACATGCACCCTTTCCTTTAAGGTTCTTAAGAGTTTCTGAGTTTTTCCAATGCAAATAAAGCATTTGACTGCTGCATGGTAGAAAAAAACCCATCCTAAAGGGCTCTTTTGCAAGGCAGGGTATGAAAAGGGAGAGCTGTACCTTGTGATGATGGTACAGAGCAAATACTGCCAGATCTCATGTGATTTCAGTAGTCAGTCTGAGCATTAGATTGCTTTCATTGCATTAATTTTGTAGTACTGTCAGTAATGGAAAAAACCAATCAAAGCATTTGAATATGTGAATCTGCTTGCTCTGAGGTATTTGGATCCAACCAGTTGTTCCAGTCTAGATTTTCTGAGGCTGTATCTTGTTTAGGATTGTACCTGCTGAAGTAATCATCTCAAAGTAATGCAGCGGATGACTTACAGGTCTTGCTAGTTATCACAGTGCTTAAAGCAGAGAGCTAATCCTGATGTTTATTCCAAGAATCAAATTATTTAACTTGTATTAATTTCACATTTTCCTTATGTTAGCCTGTTAGTGTTAGTAGCTTTTTTTTTTTTTAATGCTTCTTGGAGAAAGAAGCATTCACTGAGCATCTAGTGTGTGAATGTGTAGGTGCATAGCATTTGAATTTATTGTAATTCTTGATTTCTCTCTCTGGCACACTGCTAATTTGGTAAAATCTTAATGAAATCAGGTTTGATAATAGCTAATCAATTTGAAGAATATAAAGTATATGTTAAGATAATGTTTTTACATATGAGACTATGAACTATGAACTGTGCATGTAGGTACAGGACAAGAGAGAATGACTTCAAACTGAAGGAGAGGGAGGTTTAGATTAGATATAAGGAAGAAATTCTTACTGTGAGGGTGGTGAATCTCTGGAACAGGTTGTCCAGAGAAGTTGTGAATGTTCTATCCCTGGAAGTGTTCAAGGCCAGGTTGGATGGGACATCGAGCAATCTGGTCTAGTGAAAGGTGTCTCCATCCATGGCAGGTGATCTGAACTAGACGATCTTTAAGGTCCCTTCCAACTCAAACCATTTTACCATTCCCTGATAAATACATCTGTTGTGATGCTGTACTAAATGCACTGTAATGTGTTGCCTGCACATCTTACATATAGGGAGATAGAAAAGATAGGCTTTGAATTAGTTATTTTGAAATATCTATTATTTGTTTCAGAAAGTTTTCTTGGAGAAATTAACTTTTTCCCAAATCATGTCAATAATAATAGCAAAAGCAAAAAGTAATAAAAATTTCTGGTTCTACAATCAGGAGAAACAGAGTCTAGACTAGTTCTTTCTGCCTTTCTATTAGGAGTAAAAACATTTCTTTAGGGAAAAATACTTATGCCAATGAACAGCACATAACTTCAGAAGCAGGCTTGTTCTTTCTAGTAGAATTCTTTTCTTAATTAAAAAATCTTTTTTTCCTCTATAACTGGGTTAAATTTAAGGTTTTGATTAAGGCACTCACTGAACTCTGTGTAATATTCCGAAGACAGGGAACCCCTTAAAATATGGGAAGCTGGACAGAGCAACGCAGATCCAACCAATATGGTCAGCATACGTTCTCCGGTTTGTTCAGTCTAAAATGGCAGGTTATAAACACTTCAATATAGTTTACAATTACAAATATTTTCTCCTTGGTATACAGCATAAGGAAAAATGCAAACAGACATTGTTTATCTCATTCTTAAGGCGGCTAAAGTGTTCATGCTACAAACTATATCTATTAATACCTATAAAAACCACTGTCCCACGATAATACCTTAACATAATTTCTAACTGTGGCACATACTTTTCTAACTGTGCCACAGGCTTCACAGGCCTGGATCTGGGGCCCAGGCTGGGGTAGCTCAAACCTCAATCCAAATATAAATCATGCCCTCGCTCTCTGAGAAATTCTGCTACAATATTCTTCAACAGATTTAGTGTTTTGGTGGGTTGGAGATTCTTCACAGAGATGGAAATAAATAAGCCAGTCTGTGCCTAGGCCTCTGATATGGCTGTATGTTTCTATGAGTGAAAAAAGTCCCATCAAAACAGTGAACAAAAACCTGCCAAACCTGCAAAAAGAAAACCACCCCAAAACCACTGCAGTGAAAAAAACCCTTAACACTCTCTCTGTTGATCTAATATTCAAAAAGTTTTAGGTTGTTGTTGTCTGTAAAAATATTTTCCCTTGCAGCTAAAGAAGCTTTCCAGGAAAAGTTAGAAATTAATCATACATAACTGAGTCTTAAGTAGGAAGATTTTCATAAGTAAATTCTGCAATGTAAAAAAAACCAACTCCAAATTCGCTTTGAGTAAGTTGAAAATAACAGTGGATAATTATAGAGCCCCAACTATCCATGCAACATCTTTACTTCGAGTACTAGGATCTATAAAAGCAGGTGGCTGCATACATCTGCCAAACATCATCTCAGCCTCATTAGTAGTCAGTAGAGGAACATCAGAAAAGCAAGTTGCAGATGGCAGTGAAGAAAAAGGCACATAAGGACTAGCAGGAAAAGTCCTTGAGTATGTACCTTTACTTACAAAATAAAGCAATGCAGCATAAATGGCTTAATGTATGTAGAGGCAAAAGAATTGCTGCTGTGAATTAAGCTTTTGAGTGGAGGTCTGTTTCTGGGAAATACTAGGGCAAAACAGCTGCAAGCTTGCTTTCATTGTGGACACAAATGTAGTAGAGAAGATAATATTTATTAGGGATGGTAAACCTGTTTTATTTTAATAGAGCATTTTTAGTTTCTCACACACAGAAGGGCTCCTTTCTAGCTGGGCTCCATTCTGTTGCAGTGTTTAACCTTTTCTGTTTCCTCTTAGCAATTTCTTCCCTGATAAAGCAAGTTAATTTTCTAAAGCTATTCTTCTTTAAATATGTTAAATGTGCCCATTATTCCCCCTCCTTTTCATATATGGAGAAGGTGAACCTGGTCCCCCATGATGTGCCCAGCTTAAACTTACATATATACTATTTTTTAATCTCATAGGGTTTATACTAAAAATTTGTCCATAACTCAGTTTGTTTGCTCACTTAAGGTTCTGAGATTTAAAATGTATTTACAC
This sequence comes from Trochalopteron elliotii, assembly GCA_024734555.1. Taxonomy (NCBI): domain Eukaryota; kingdom Metazoa; phylum Chordata; class Aves; order Passeriformes; family Leiothrichidae; genus Trochalopteron; species Trochalopteron elliotii. Next base: position 973,634 of record JANPWX010000076.1, read on the forward strand.
CTAAATTTAGAAAACTTTTTATTTATATTATTTTATTACGTGTAATCTTGATCAAATAAAGAAGAATATTGAGAAAACCTTTAAGTATTTATGACCTAGACTGAATTAGCTGATTTATTTCAACTGGAAAATTCAGGTTAGACAGGTCTGAATGCTACAGAATATTGTGAATGTTTCTTTTAACTAACCAACAGACAGATAGACAGACAATTACTCCATATTAGGTGAAAAAAACTTTTTAAGAAAGTATATGCGTATAACATGGTTAGCATTTTCTTTAAAGTAGAGATGGCTGTTTTGTATGGCATAGATTATATTGTAAGGAACAAACAAGGAAATGAAAGGCAATATGAAATTGAAGTGTTTAGAATAGATGAGTTTTTTCAATCCTTAACTACTAACTTTTTCAGTCAATTTCAAGGAGAGATGAGAAAAAAATACATGAATGTACACAGAGAGTGGCAGATTTCAGACTTCATTGCCTAGCTGGCCTTGGCCTTTCTGTTTCACAGAAGGTTTAACAGGAGGTGGCAAGAGGGATAGAAATGTAATCAGTTGGGCTATTACAGTGAAATAATGGGGCTAAGTACTTTCCTGGCAGTGTGTTGCTGTTTTTATCCATTCAGCAGATGTAATTTATTTATATATCTGTCAATAAATACAAGGCAGCATCCGATAATGAGTACAGCAGGGATTTAAGCTGTGTATTGCTGTGTTTGACACAAAGGTCAACCTTGGGAAATGGCTTAAAATTAACATTTCTTGAAAACTATTTTTCCTTCTGCTGAGGCTATCTCTTAATTCCAGCAATTTTCTCTGTTTGATAAGCAGAGAGAGCATACATTTTGATTATATAAAGGAGGGAGGAGGTAATGAAACTTTAAAATATTTCAAACAGCATTGCATTCTGGTGATAAGAATGGGACTTCATGCAGCACAGAAGAGATTACCTGAAGTAGAATTGGAAAGCAAATTGTATTTACAAAAGATGGCATGATTTTCCTAATACGTGTTCAAAACAGCCTATTCACTCACATATTCTGCTGAGCTTGACTAGAAATAGCTTCATTTCAAAAAGGACAAATCTGATTGAAGGTAAAAGCATTCCCCTCTCACAGATACTTGTCTAAAGGATTTGCATTAAATTTTCTTGATGGGAGCACAGTAGTATTTTGCTGTGCATCTGCATGAACTGGTAATGTGGAAAATAAAAATACAAATCGTGTTCTTGATTGCTTCATGCTTCAACCACTTGAATTGCTAGATTTATGTCTGCAATTATGGAAGAGATGTTGCAATATGATAGTTTGACAATAACTGTCACAATTATATTACCAAAATATAGATTCAACTTATTCTTGAAGTTAAGAGTATTGAAATTACATTGTAAGGGTCGGGCATGCCTTCCTGTGGTTTATCTTGTTTTTAACGTAGCCAGGGCATTTTAAAACATTGCTAGTTATTAGTAAGATTCTCAGGTGTCATGTGCTGCAGATGTCTATGAGCTGTTGCACAAGGCTGTCATGGAATACCTTGTTGAAAGTATCAATAAGTTGAATGTGTGCTGGGTGTGAATCTGTCACGTTCCTCTCCCTCTGTGCAGGTGCTGGAGCTGGTGAAGGGCATGCATTACCAACTGGCCTGCCAGAAGTACTTCGAGTTGACGCATGATGTGAGTAGCTACCTTTCTTTGTTCAGCTGTTATCACCCACTTTGTCTTGAGGAAGGCCTTGGAAATCACAAATGAAGCCCAGAGACTATTTTCAGTTTGCCCATTTATCATTAGTTGTTTTGCCTTGTTAGTTTTGTTTTCAGTAATTTCAAATATTCTTTCGTCATTTTCTGCATTTATTTATTGATGTTATTAATGCCCTCAACATTACAAGATGTAGTAAAACATTATGCTGTCTTCCTGAAAAGCTCAATATTGTTGAGTCTTATCTATTTCAAGTCATTTAGTTTTTTCAGTATTCTGCTTTTAATCAAATTTGTAGGCTTTAATGCATTGAGCAAATTTGATGTGTTTAGATACACCATAAAAATTAAAGAGAAAGTATCTAAAACCTCTTAATTTAATCTCCCAGCAATTGCATGGTTCCTTTGTTAATTTTTATTTGATATTTTTTCACATTTGTGTGATTATTTTTCTAAATTGAGATGAGCATTCTCAGAGCTTCCCCATTTGCTTCATTGTAAACAGTTATTTTAAAATTTTGTCCAAAAATTTTTAAGATAACAAATGGCCACACTTTATCTCCTATGTAATTTCTTGATCCAAAGAACCAGCTTTTGCACTGGTTCAAGATTCCTTGTCATCATAAAAACCCCCAGTGAAGTATGGATGTTCTTACAGCTTTGTTCTCTTCACGAACTGAAAAATGGAAACACCCCTTTCAAACAGCAGATTATGGAACAGCCTTACTAAAGATATGGATGAGGATTAGATGACTCATCCAGAGGCATTTACCACTGACTTTCTTGTTCTTACCCATTTTCACAATTGATTTAAGTGGAACTGTTTGTCTTCACATATTTCCAGCAGTCATATGTATGAATGTATAGCAAAGGTGTACCCTGATCCTGTGTCCAGTGCTGTTTTGGCAGCTGTATTTTGAGAGGAACACTTTGTCTTACAGTGTTAGAAAGTTTGAGAAAAAGTCTAATAATGTGGAAGGAAATTCAAAATAGTGTACAATTTTAAATCTAGGTAACACTTGCTCTGTCTAAGCTCATGTCAGTAGAAATAATATTTTCCCAAGATAGACCCCAAGATCAGCATTCATCAAAAGATAAATCAGTACTTGCACTGTAGACAAGTTGTCTTTCCATTCTTCTATGGGAAATTCCAGAAAAACATTATTTTTTTATCAGTTTTCTGGTAATATAAATATCTGTCTTTGCTGCTTGCACTCACAATTGTCTTTCTGCTTTGCTCGATATTATCTCAGTGAGAGAAAGCAGCATACACAGACACTGTAGTTTGAATGGCACATGCTTATGATGACAATTTTTTTACAGAATTAAGCTGCTCAACTTTCACTGTTACCACCCTGCTTGGACTGATTTTTTTCTATTTTACACCTATATGCTTTATTAATTTCTAATTTTCTTTCTGTGGGGTGGTAAAATGATGTGTCTCTGAAGCTGGTGACCTTTGTTTTCAGTCAAACCTTTACTTTCCAGTATATCACTAGTAGATATTTTCAGTGAAAGAAATTCCAGAAGAATTGATTAGCATAACTTTGCTTGTTTCTTTGAGCAGGGGAACAATCTTAAGAAAATTTTCATGGAAGTAATGGACTTGCTTGCATGGAGAATTTTAACTTAAATTATGTAAAAATTTTTCCAAGAAAGTGTTTGATATATGTTAGTGTTGCCTGGAATTCTTAAAACTTACGGTGTATGTGGATTAGATTGACTATGAATGACTTTGTAACAGAAACTTATTCAAGATTTTCTTTCTCAATTTTTTGAGAGTCAGCTTCAGCAGTCTAGTGCTTGGCACTAAGACTGTGCTAATACATACAGCTGGACTAGAGAGAGAATATTTACATACATTTTTGGAGGTTGGGTGATGGGGGTTGTGTTCTTGCACTTCAGTGCTATGTGTTTAAATAGCCTGGGCTAACAAAAAGCTGATGTTCTGTGTATTCTGTGTAACTTGGGCTTGTTAACTTCAATGCTGCACCTCTCCTGAACTTTGGTTTCACTTTTTCACAACCACAGAAGAGCAGCAGACATAATTTTTGTGGTCCAGTGCATGGACCTGGCAGGAACTAAGATACATGTAGGCAATTTGTTAACTTTTCAGTAAGTGTGAGAAAGGAAAGCTGTAGCACCATGATTGCTTCACCTGGTTTTTCTCTGATATCAGCTGTAGCATTATCAGCTGTCATTTTAGAAATTCCTGGTTAAAACCCAAAGCTTTTATAGCTTCAAAACTATTATTTCATGATTTTGAAAACAATATTTTCTGTAGCAGGGATTCTAAACTGGAGTTTGTAAGAGAGCCAGTGTGTACAAAATGTGCTGAATCCAAAAAACATCTTGTGTTAGTGTCACCTACTTAGATGGATTATACAGTTTTGTCTGAAGTGGCAGGTCTTTTTGCTTGGTTAAAAACGTAAAGTTTTAAAGCTTCTGCATGTTGAAATTTTCAAGTTTTGCCTGCACAGAAAATACGTTTTTCTTTGGGTATGACAGATTCCAGATAGATTTACCAGTGTGAATTGGCAAAGCTGTTAGAGAAATCTACTTTCTCTATTTCTTGTAGTAAGTCTCAGCTAACTTACAACTAAGTTAATGATAAGGCTTTTAAAATTAATGTGCTTTGATCTATATTACTTAAAAACATTGTAGAACTTACATAAAGTTGTATGAGCAGCCTAATGTAAAAAAATACTTCTATTTTCATGAATTTCCAGCCAGAGCAGAATATTTTTATTCAAAGAAATGCTTACTGAACCCTGTTGAAAATGACAGAGAACTGAGTTCTTTCTATATCACTATATCACAAATGAAGATAATGAAAAAATCTTTCTCTTTTAAGGCTCCCAGAAAAAGTTGATAGTTTGAATGGGTGGAATTCTTTTAATTAAGGGTTGTCTAAGCTTCATCTGATAAGAGTTTTATTTAAGTAGCATTCAAGTTTGAAAAGGAGAAAATGGTACATGGAAGCATACAACAATTTTAACTAACAACCCCTAAATAGCTTTAAAAAACCCACAAATTAAAACTCAAAAGTACCATCACACACCTCTGAAGACATGGTTGCAGGCTCCATTCATATAGTGAGCTGCTTCTACAGCTTATTCCAGACTGCTGGGGAGAGAAGAGTTTAGAATAAAATTAAGAGTTACAAAGTGACTCTTAAATTGGTCTGAAGAGAATTGAGATTTTAAGGTTAAAAAAAACAGAGCTCATTAAGAGCTTCTAAAAGGAATGCCAGTTTTTCATGATATCACTTCTTTTTAAGCCTTTTTTCTGTAAGGAAGTAATTTAGTTCCCATGTAATGAAAATTGGAGCATGGACCAAAGCTGGCTGGATGAAACTCATCCAGATAAGACTAAAATCAAATTCAGTGATGACTTTGGGTTAGGTTTTTTTGGTTTTTTTTTTCGTCATGCCTTTGAGTACCAAATTAAAGTTCTAGGACTGTTACTTACTTTTAAGATTTTTTCAAGCAAGGTCACTGACTAAAGTTGCTAATTCATGTCTGAATTAGATTTTGTTATCCATGTCACCATTTTCTAATGGAGCTAAGCTAGGCAGTGGTAGTGCATTTAATCAGGGTTCCATTTGGAGCACACACTGATCCTCTGTTTTATGATTATTCACAAGCGGCTGAAATTTAAATTGATGGGGTTTGGCATATTAAATTAGCCACAGTATGTCCTCAGGAGACTCTGTGTGTGTGCAGAGTTGCTTATTATGCCTCAGTTGGCTCCTCCCTTGTGGAAAAAAAGAGATATAGTGGGAGCAGAAATTTACAGGTATATGTCTCTTAGTCTCCCATGGTGTGTTGTACCCCATGCTTGGTACATCTTCCAATGTATTTTAAGAGCAGTAATTTTTTTAAATGTTCCTAGAATTCATATGAACTGACAGGCACATGAAAGGTGCAGGTTGCCTTGAATAGGAGCTGAAGGTGTCTTTTAAAGTAAGCATTTTCAATTTTGAGCCTTCCCAAAAGAAAAACAAAAGTTGTAACTTAAAGCTGAAAGCTTTGTTGATTTGAAGTATTTGATGAGCATTAATTGAATGTTTGTTTATCAAATAATTTCAGAGCTGAAAATATGCACCTGCTAAGTAAAAAGTAGTAATACAAATATGCTGCACCTTGTGCTAGTTTTCTGTATTCTTTTCCACTGAAGACTAAATATTCTGTGGTACAGGTTGTGCATCTGGAGTCAGCATTGCTGATGGTGGCACTGATGGAGCAAAGATAAGCTTGATCTGTGGGGCTTCTGTCTTAGCCTGCTGCCTTGTAAATATTGCATTTGTGCCTTCTGGGGAGACCAGGAAAAGACATGAAGTGACCCTTTTCCATTTGCAGTTTCACGCTGATACTTGAGATCTAGATTTATACTGTGCAGTTGCTACAACTTCTAGTAGTATTTTCGACTTCCATTTGCACTCTAGACTTCTCTCACTCCCTCTTTTGGGTGGTGAAAGTCCATTTTAAGATGCAGGTTCAGTGGTCCTACATCTCTAAAGAGGTGCCATTTTACTTATGTGTGTTTAGATGTTTTGGGGTATTATTTTTCTTTACTGTAGTAAAGACAGTGTGAAATAATGTTTGAATATAAAAAGGTTTTTTTTTCTACAATGAAGGAAAAAAATTTCTGATGAAACTAGATTTGTGTCATGCTGACATTTACTGAGGCATTATTTACAAACCAATGCTTTTTTCTTCAACAAAATTGGAAATTATGAAATTGTTAATTAGTCTCTTCTTGAATATGAAAAAGATTTTTGGAAATAAGTGTAATGACTTGGTATTCTTTTCCTTTTATGTGCAGGTTGATGACATTGGGTTTTCTTTGAGTCATCCTAATCAGTACTTTACAGAGAGTCAGAAGCTGTTAAGTGGTGGTAGAGAACTGAAGAAGGAATTCAATAACTCAGGAAACTTTCAACAAAAAAATAATAGCCAGGAAAGCATAAATTCAAGTTCTACTCCCACCTCTTCAAATGCAAAAGCTGATATGGAACTGGAAGGACTGGAAGCATACTTCACTGAAGACTAAGCAGCTGTGCTATTTGTGTGTTATTTGTGTTAGTTTTACTTTCTTACGTTCTTGCCCTTCTCCAGGATTTGTCCCTATACTAAGGAATATGCACTTCACCACCTGGAAGACAGAAGCATTTAGTGCTTTTAGTAGGCTGAAAAAATGAAAGATAAATATTGCACCCAGTATTTATTCCTGCTGCTTTAGGAAGCTGTTTTATAGGTTGTGTTTAAGGATGGGAAGCTTTCTTCACAATTATTAGGTAATTTTTGCCTGACTTACCTTTTTTGGTTTTTTTCAATGAGTTCAAATATTTTTATCCCCTTTTGTGATCACTTTTCTATGTATCATCTTAATAAAAAAATTGCAAAGCGAAAGTTTTTTGTATTTTCTTTTTAGCTATATTGGGATGGTAATTAGGTTGGAGTTCTTATGATCAAAATTACCCTCTGGAGGAGTCTGTCTGTCTCTTCTATATGAGGAGCTGAGGGAAATCAGCTTCCTAATATGTACCTTGACACTAAATTTAGAGAGCTGGTTTTGATACTTGGAAGAGAACATAATTAGACATCTGTATGTAAGAAAGTAGTAAAAAAAAAGATATTCTACCAACTGACTCATCATGAAGAAGCTAAAAGCTTATTAGTATATATTTGTTTTAAAGCTTTCTCAATATCTGAGTGTGGTTGGAGCCTCCTGTGTCACGCTAAGCTAAACAGCCATCAAATGAAGCTTTGAGTCCCCTGCACTCCACCCGTTCTCCCAAAGCCTGGGTTGCCCAATACACAAACGGCTTTCAGTCCAGCAGAAACCATCCTGTGGTGGATGGGAGCTCCAAATAGAGCTGGTATTGTCTAGCATGCTCTTTGGGTATTCTCCCAGGGATTTAAAAGACCTCAATTTTATTTTGCCAGCTGCTTAAGGAGTTTCAAGACAACATTATGCTCTCCCTGGAGAGCGACCTCGCTACCAGTGCAGCCTTAATCACATAAACACAGCTCTGTCATTGCTAGGGGCTTGCACCAACTCTGTGAGGCCTTGATGTGAAGACCCACTGCCTTCCGTTTTTCTGAGCTTGCCTTGCCCTGCCTGAAACTTTGCTTTGGCTGTAACTTTGTCTCTTTAATGACAGCCTAGCTTGGTGCAGTTGTGTGCACTGTTGCCTGTGTTTATAATGATTCTGATATAATTCTGTGGCTAATGGCTAGGAAGTAATAAGTAGTTACTTTGTATAGAATGAATTCATCTATGATTTTAGGTGCCAGAGGCTCCATGGATGTGCCAAGCACGGGTCCTTATACAAGGATGGTTTCTCCTATTGGGTAAGCTCCTGGCATCACCCCACCTGATGTGGGGAAGTCCACGGGTTGTAGTAGAGGTTAAAAAACTTTGGGTTTTGAAGTTTCTTTGGAAGTGGTAACTGTCCTCTGATTTAGCATTACTGAATACCTGAGTTGGAGGTGCCTAAGTGGACACCATGAATTTTTTCAATAGAAATTGTTGGAGTCCAGGGCATTCCTTTGGTTGCCCTGGATGGTCACAGACCTCGGCAGAGAGGCCTGGGACCCAAGAAAGAGTGTTTGAATCCTGGGCAGGGGGTCTGTCCAGGGGGGTTGCCTGGCACAGAGCCCAGGAAGACAGTCTTTGACTAGTCCATGGAAAAAGCTTTTAACATTGAGAGAAGAATTACAAGTCACAAAGGTGTGAAAATAGTAGTGTAGCTAATCAGAGGGTGGAGAATTTTGTAGTTCTGGGATTTTTAGCATAGAGGTAAATGGGGGACAAGATGGAGGATTTAGGGTGTTGCCCTGAGTTCTTCTTTGTCCTCGTCCTCCATCTTCTGATGTGACGTGGGCACAAAGTAGTGTAAGGAGATTGGGTCAAAGTAGAAATGACCTTTTTAGTATAGATAATAGGCATTGGCACAGAATTGTAAATAACAGACACGTAATTATCTGTGTAAGAGGCAGCGACTTCCCATCACGGAGGGAGTCACCCTGTGTCTGAGCTGCTGTGAACATCTCGGCTGAGCACAGAGAAATTTGCAAGATAAGAAATAATAAACATGCGAGAAACCAAGAAACAACAAGACCTTGAGACTCCTCTTCATTCTCGTGCCGAGCTAAAAGGCTTCAGAGGGACAGAGAGCAGAAAAAGAACCATCCAAAACACCACCACCCAAACCACCAACCTGAAATCTCGGGTAAGGAAGGAAACCTAAAAAACCCGAGAAGAAATGAAACTCTTTCAGATATGCTATGAGATTTATGGCCTTAAGTGAAACAGCCAAGAGAAGAATGAGGTCATCAAGGCATTGCATGGAGGTGATCCAAGGGAAAATGTAATTTCTGTTTCAGCTGTGACTTGCTCATGTAGACATTAAACTTCCAGCTCTTCCTTTTGGAGCTTTGCTTGGGCTTTGAAATCTGTGTTAGTAATGGGCTGTTTGTACATGTATTCTGTAGTGGATTGCTACATTAGAATAAACTGATTTTTAGACATTCAAGCATAAATTGTTTTGAAAAACAAGTCTATGTTAAATGAAGAGAATATTACCACACAAATCCTCTGAATGAAAAATCTTAAACTGAAGTCCAAGAAACAAGGGTGTGGGAAAAAGCCTTTGTGCTTTATTGGCTTATTTCATTATTGTTGGTTTACATCACTTGATTAATAGTACTACAAATTGCCTTAAACTATATTTTCTTTCCTTTTATTAGTCAGGAGGACTATAATTAAGTAGCAGAAAAATGTACAGATTATGGCATATAGTTGCAAGAAACTAACAAAAGATTGAAGTTAATACTTTTGTTGCTATTTGAAGAAAATAGCAATTTATTTTCATATTTCATGCATTTTGACCATTTTGCGTTTCCTTTGTAAGCTGAATATTTTGGAAATGATGATGAAAAAATGGAAAAATCCAAAAGAAAATCCTCCTTTTGAGCTGTTGGATGCTGAGGATCTTAAAACTCTTACTACTTTGTAAATTCAATAAGAATCACTTTTCCTATGATTATAGAGCCGTATGAGATTAGAATGGTAGAATCACTAAGAATATGTAAATCATTCATTTGAAAATGTTTCCTGCATTGTAGTAGTGCTATTAATGTTATACTTAGTCAGAAAATAAGGATTCTGAAACTAAAAGACATTGATAGAATTATGCAGTAATCAAAGATAGCACCAACCCAATTACCAAATAAACCAGAGGCCCTCAAAATTCCAGTGCCTGTTTTACAAGCTGAAAAAAACCCCTGTCATTGCAGATGGATCTCTTTGCAAGTATCAACTCTTCGAAGTATATCTTTAAATTATTATCTTTTGTTACTTCAATAAAAACAGGAGACACACATCTAAAATTTGAAATTGTGCTAGAGAACACACTTCAGTATTCTGCATCAGTAAAGGAGATGCTAAGATAATATTTGGTTGCTTTTCTGAGGGGTTGCAGCATGCTAGAACATAGCCCTGTGCAGCAGCCATGCTGATGTAGCGAGGAGTTTTCTTTCCATCCAACATCTGATTGCAAATGTACCACAGTTCAGTTTGGAGTTGGATGTTTGAAGAGGAATGCTGGCCCAAAGCTTGTGAAAATGCATCAAAGACAATAAAACAGTGTCTGTCCTCAAAGCCTTTCAAGGTCTAATGATGAAGAGAACGTCACTGTTGGGTGTTTGGCCGAAGGAAGGTGAGGAACTCCCGAGCTGAGTGTGGCTCTAAGTGCTCTGCTGAGGTGAAGAGTGCTGCCCTGGCATGGGGAATGGCGGGAGCTGCTGCCACTGTCATGGCACCGTAGGAGCTGATCCACATTGCTGCACACCTGATGCTGAGCATGCTGCCTTCCTTCTCTGCATGCTTTGGGAGGTTTGCTTTGGACTAGTTTTTGTCTTACACTGTGACTGGAGTGGTTAGCAGCAGGTAGAGGCATGTGCAGAATGTGCCTTTTGTGTGAATTGCTTCCAGAAGGGTCCCAGTTTGCACACACGCAGATTGGGTTGGCAGTGTGAGCCAAAGCAGAGCAAATGGAGGTGACTTGAGAGATTCCCTTGAAAATAGTGAATATCTCAGACAGTCTTAAGTCCATGAAATTTATCTGTGTTTTGGCTGGGACAGAGTCAATTTTGTTCCTGTAGCTGGTACTGGGCTGTGTTTTGGACTCAGTATGAGAATAAGGTTGATGACACGTGGATTTTTAGATGTTGCTGAACAGGGTGGACTCTAAATCAAGGACTTTTCAGTGTTTCATGCTATGCCAGTGAGCAGCTGCACAAGAAACCAGAAGGAAGCACAATCAGGACAGCTGACCCAAACTGGCCAAAGGGATATTCCACACTGCAGAATGTCATGGTCAGTGTATAAACTGAGGGGAGTTACTTGAGAGTCACTAGTTGCTGCTTGGACAGGCTGACACCAGTCAGTGTGTGGTGAGCAGTTGTATTGTGCATCACTTATTTCTCTTGGGTTTTATTACTTTCTGTCCTTTTCACTACTATTATTAGAATTATAATTATTTAATTTTTTGTTTCAGTTATTAAACAGTTCTTATCTCAACCCATAAAATTGTTTGTTTGTTTGTTTGTTTTGGGGTTTTGTTTTGTCGTTTCTTTTTTTTGGGAGGGGGGAGTGGTTTGTTTGTTTGTGTTTGTTTTTGGTTTTTTTTTGCTTTGATTCTCATCCCTTCCCCTCATCCCTCCCCAGGAGGGAATTTGTGGTGTGTATGAGCTTTCAAGTAAGCTTACTGATTGCAAGCAATTAGAGATGCTTTTCTTGTTTTCCCCTAGTACATATCAGGAAAATCCAATGAATTACAGATGGAAAAATGTATTCATATTTGAGTGGTTCTTTTGGATGTATTTCTCATCATGATACTTCAGTTGTTATTTATTTTTTAAAAGTATATATATTCTAAAATCCATATCCATTGAAGTCCTTTAAAAACCCACAGAAGAATCACTTTTTTTCTGCTTGTACTTATGAAGTACTCTTGGTAATGCTATTATCTCAACATCAAAACTTCTACCTGTGGTATCTAGTTGACAGAAAGAAAAATACTTTCACCCCTTAACGCACTTATTTGCTGAGATTTGTTTAAATCCCTCAAACGCCAAAGGATTTGCGGTGTTTGAATTGGACAAAGGTTACGATCAATGGGCGTAATTCAATCCCACAAGGAACCTGAAGTGTATGTATAGGTAAATTGATTGAAAAACTGGTATAAAAATGGTTGGGATGATGTCGAGTGAATTATAGCTGTGAAATATTAGGAATAGATACCTAAATCCTAACTTATTAACACAGGAAGCACTGGAAGACTTTAGAAGTGGGTTAGGGTGGGTGAAAAGTCGATCACTAGCTGGAGACTTGAAGGTGATACCAGCGTGTGTCAGTTGGGAGAGAGCAGGACTTGGTGATTAGACTGCAAAAAAAGGAAGATGTATGAACTCTGTTTCTCTTAGAATAAAAATTAAAATCACAATGAAAGCATCATGAGAAGCTGTATTTCTAGCTGAAAGTTTTCAGCCAAGTTGAGGATGTTTTGTCATATAATCATAAACTCTAATTAAGATAGTTTGTGAATATGGGATAATGAAAAAGACATCAGTATAGTGGAAGAAGATGTGGCACAATGTTTATTTTTTTAGAAGAATATTGCATTCTACTCATGATCAGAGTTGTATCATGAGAGGTGTTATGCAAACAAAAGTCTCTGCCATGCTCAATGGCCAGACTCATAAAGTGAACTTCAGTAAAAATCAGTTTAGATCAGAAGCGTCTTTGCTTAAACTGAACCAGTCAAATGGATGCATGCACTGGATGAAATGTAATGGTCTCTGTTGTTCTGTTCCAAGTAGATGGCCTAGCTGGCCCTTTTGGCCATTAAAGTCTATGACATGTGGAATTATTTTTATGCTTAACATGAATTTAATCTTTTAAGCTGAAAGTGTCCTTGGTTCAGGCAGCTACTCTATTTTTTTTGGGTGGGATATAGAGGCAATCTAAGAGAGATGGAAGAGTCAAAAATGTGTGATTCACCCACTTGATGTTCAGGTCTTTGAATTGTCGGTGGTTTTGTCAGCTAC
>JANPWX010000076.1:986458-1017714 GCA_024734555.1 Trochalopteron elliotii
TTTTTTTTTTTTTTTTTTTGCTTGTGTGGATAATTTATGGTTCTTCACTGCAGAATCTACAGGATGAATTAGCTGTATGACCAAATTGTGGTTGCAGAGGGTAAATTATTAAAGCCATGGGTTACTTTGCACCTTTGTTCTGCCAGGTGGAAGACTGAACTCTAATAATTAAAGATATGCTTCTGAACTAGTCTCAGTGGGATGTTTGTGAGTGACTGGTAAAATCTTAACCTCCCAGTGTAAAGAAGGCTTCTGTTGGCCATCAGTCCTGCTTTGCACATGATTCAGAACAGTTGTTAGCACTGAAAGGAGTCCAGCGTGGCCGTTGGGGTCACAGGGTAGCTTTGGAATAGAAAAGGGAGGGATAAAGGCATCAATATGTTTGTTTTCTGTATGGATGAACTGTTGTACAGTAAACAGGACATAGGCTGTGGGCTCTTGTGTGCCAACAGCCATCAGGTACCTAGAAAAACTGGAGGTCCTGTGGGTGACATCTGAGGGACTTTATTTAATACTCATGGTTGCTAGAATACAAATACCTCAAAAAAATATACCTCAAACTGTATAGCTTTTCACTTCTATAATGCACAGAATCACACCATCCAAAGAATTGTGACATTAAACCTGCCCACAAATCAAATAGTACAAAGTGATCATTTCAGGGCATGGTGTTCCATTATTACAGGAAAAGGCTGCTGTTCCTCTTCACTGTTACTAACAAGGGGTGACTCAATGCCACAAGCATTTCCCTTTGGTGGGCAGGAAACGTTTTTTGTGTGTGGCCTCTGAGCAGGTTTTCAGTTGAAAACACTCCCCAGATGGGGTTTTATTGTCAGGTTTGCTCTTAGAAATAGCTCTGGCTTAATGGAAACATTCAGGCAAACTTCATTTTGCCATTGTCTCTTTTTGTGTGTTCTGTGTTCAACAAATTGGAAAGAGGGAAAATATGTACCAGGAACGTCTGAAGATCCACCTGCTTCCTCTATCAGGCTATGGGAACCTGAAAGTTGCCAAAATGCTAATGAGCCACTTGACTTGCAGCACTTTGTTCAATAGATGTTGTGTGAAATAATGCTTTTTCCAAAAGAACACAATTTCCATTCCTAATCTCCACCACAATTCTGAGGTGCTGTGTACTGTGGATTGCTGTCCTGTGATTTTAGAGCACAACAAAAATATGGACAAAACCAAGACATCTTCACCTGAAGGACAAATCCTGTCTGAATTCATTTATTCTGCTGCTGCTACAACACACTTTTCCCATGGAAGTTGTGTGCTGTAAGGGGCACATGGTACAAAATGCAAAGAGGTGCAAATCAGCAAGCTTCCACTGCTACTCCTAAAAAAATATAGCAAAAAACATACTTCAAAATGATAAAGAAAAGGTAGGAAGGAAATAACAATATTGTTACATGTATTAGTTTCCAAAGGAGCTATTGTGGCAGGGTGTCACTGTTCATGGTATCATTGCACAAGAATATGGAAGACAGAATATTTTTTTGTCCCCAACAGTCTACAGTTTAAATTATGAGATGATGTAATGAGTGAATGTAACAAATATGAAGGGAAGATTATTAAAATATGAAATGGCAAGGACTGTGACTAGTGATATTTTTACTTTAAGTGTTATTGTATAAATTGAAGGGTTGAGCTGGATTGTTAAAATAGATGTTAATTATGTCAGTAGTCCAGGTCTTGTTTCTGATGTTGTCCAAGTCTCTTTCAGCTTTGTAATATTTTTGTCAGCTTTTAAAAGCCATTTTTTTATTAGCCTGGTTTGTTTTCCAAAGCTGTGGTTGGTTTCTTGCGTGGGGGCTGCTTAGTGGCTAAAGCAGTTCCCAGACCAACTAAAACAGTTTGTGGATTCCTTAGTCTAGCTGGCTGAGCATGGTTAAAGCTTGGAATCAAGAAGTGGGCTCTGGCGTGGGTTTGGGAAGGTGTTTATTCAGTGCAGTGTGCCAGAAGAGCACTTGCCAGAACAGCAGGCTTTGGGCCCCTGTGCCTCCTTTACCAGGTCACACCTGGGAGGAGCACACTCTGGGCCAATGGGGGAAGGAAAGGGGTGGGTCCAGGACAGGGTGATAACAGGTGATATTTGGGAACAGGGGTGGAGGTGTTTTGGAAGGAATCTACCAAGTACAGACAAGTAAACAAAATACAGATACAACTTTGAAAACCTCAATCATGCACTGCAACACAAAGCAACACTTCCACCACAGAAGCATTTTGACGTGCAGCAGCCGTGTTCCCATGTCCAACATCAATGGCACACACAGAAGGTTTGTAGATTGCTCCAAAAGGAATGTGGGTTTCTTTTGGCAGGCCTTTCAGCCATACCTTGTTCAAGGAAAGAAAAGTCCACAGTAGCTGGAAATTCTAACTGGATATGAGTTAAAATACATTGGCTTTGAGTGCCACTGGGCTAATGCACATCATGAGATGATAATTTATAATTTCAGCCATGTTAGCTCTTAGGTGTCAGCTCATAATTATTTATAAAGAATATTTTAATATATTGGGGTTTAGTGCACTCAGTTGCATTTATGAGTGATCACAAGGGCATCTAAAGGCTGGATTTCTTTGCTTGTTTCAGTCAAAATAAGAATAAGTAAATATTATGCACACAAACTAGTGCCTTCTGTTTTTAAAGGCCTTTGGTTAGAAAGTAGCTCTGTCACTCAGGTGATGAGTACTGGAGCCACTTGCAATCTCTTAGTCCCAACTCTAATTCTCATGGCATAGAATGGCAATAACAGGCTTGATATATGTTTATTGCCTATTCTGTATATTGTTTATTCTGATGGACAAATCTTAAATTTTCATTGCTACTGCTGCTGCTTTGTACTCCCTGAACATTTGAATAGAAATGAATTTTTGCTACCTGATGAAGCCATGTGAGTCCTATAACTTTCTAGTCCATATCTCATCCCAGGCAGCTGCAACTCATTGGATGCTTACGTAAGGAAGGAAACAAGTGGGCAGTGATCCTTCTCTGGGTAGTCCATGAATTTTAAAGCAATTTTTTGAAGTAAGTTACATTTTTTATCTCAGAATTCTTGTGTTTCCATGATGCAATTTTGTATTATATGAAAAAATGTTTGGTTTTTTTTTAAGTTGGGTGCCTGATCATATCATTATGTTGTATGATGAGAAACAAGAACTAACTGCTGTTTTCACCTTCTCAGGTGAAAACCTTCTCTTTCGCCTTCTAGCAGGTTCTAGCTGCCCTGGTTTTTGTAAACAGAAGAGTCTTACTGTGTTTGTTATTTCTGCACAAGGATGTTCTTCTGTGTCTCTTATATTTCTTCTTCCTGTGTCTTTTTTGTATGTGGTTTATTTCTACCCCAGACTTCAGGTTGTGTTTTCAGTCCCAGGGCTCCAGAGACTTGTCTGGTCACTGTTGCAGTGCAACTAATGAGTCTCACTGCACACCTTGTGCTCAGAGGCACAAGTTCACCTCTCATCTTGAACCTGCATGAATGCCTCTGTGTACCTGGTAATTTTGGCTGGGAGTAACCAAAGGTGGCTGGGCATGGTGCAGTGAAAATTACTCTCCTGTATTTTCTTAGCTCCAGAAACATCATCTGCCTGGTAAGCAACTGTGTTTGAGACTGACCTGCTTGAATATTTATTAGGATTATATAGATCAGTGATGTATCTAAGAGATTTAGTAGGAACAAGTAATTCTGTAACTAAGAGCTCACAAGAGCACATATTTTTTCTAATTTAAAATCTCATATTGTCCTAATATTTACCAATAAAGAAAACAAACATGTCTTGTAACTAGAATATATATGTAGAAGGAGGTAGTAAATTAAACAGATATAATAGGAAGGATTTTTCATGATATTGTTTTTCATAAAAAATCGAAGACATTTTAACCTTTTTTATGCTTCCTGATAAATGCTGAGATTAATATAACTTCATTTTTATTAAGCAGAGTCTAGACCACTACATGGAGCCCCGAGTGCTTCTCAAACATTTCAGACAGCTTCTGCCTCAAGCAGAAGCTTCAGCTGTAGTAAGAAATCTAGCTCTAAAAAGAAAGGCTCTTTAAAAAGATGCTCATTAAAAAAAAAAAAAAAAGATAAAGGAGAGATACGTTCTGTCTTCACTTCTGGCTTTCAGGGAAAGAATAAATATAGGGCATCTAGGCTCCTCTAAATTGTTAGATTTTTTTTTTTCTTCTTCCCAGAAAATTGGTTGTAGGTGTGACAAACACAATTTATCATCCCTCTGAACTGCATACAGGTACTTGATTGATTTCAGTACTGTGAAAGCAAAGCCAGCCCCATGTTTTATCATTGAACTCCTCTATGAGAGATCTTGAAGATTGGATGAAATACCCCAAATATAAACTATTTTTGTTATTACAGATTGACCAAAGAATAGGACTGTGTATATATACTTTGTAAAAACTTCCTGTTGTTCTGAGCATTGCTGGTCTCATATTCTCTAAACACAGGTAGTTACGGTTCATAAATATCTTTGTATTTGAATAGTCTGTTTTGTATTCTAGTCTTGTGATTTTGTAGCTGGAGTGAAACCCTGGGTTCAGCAAATTTCATATACTAGCTTATGTGCTGCAGCAAATGATTTTGGATTGGTGCCATAAAATGGATCTTATATTTTAGTAATTATTTTATAATCATAACTAACTGTTAACAATTTACAATGTACAAAAATACTACCCAGCCAAAGAAAATCTACGAAAATATCTTGTGCTTGACAGATTTGGTTGACTAGGGAATAAGAGAACCCCTTTTTCTGTTAATTTAACTTTTTATACGCAACCTAATAATTAATGACAGTTTTTCAGTACTTGAATATTCAAAATGTATACTTTGATAGTTTATTCATCTTTGACATGATGACAGAGCTATCTTCTACACTGTAGAGGTGTTCCACTAATGTTTTAGGCTTAAGAGATGTGTCTGGATTGAAATAACCAGCAAATTCTGTTTCCTGCTTTGTTCTTTCTAGCCCCAGTTTTTTATGGGGGAAAAAAAAAAAGCTACCAGATGAATACATCTGGTCACTTAATTATTTTCTGCCATTCCAGAATGGCTTTAAAGTAGAGATTTTTTTTTCCAGGTTTAAATAGAACTTTCAGGAAAAGAAATGGAGTTGCATGAAGAAATTTATGAACACTGAGCAGGCACCCGGTTGTTTGGCTTTTTACCTTTTGTTTCTGATTTGGAATGGATATGTGAAGTATTGCTCTGTGTTTCTCTACAGGTAGATAAGTAAGAAAATGCTTTTGTTCCTCACAAAAGGCTGAAGAAGAAAAATAAAATTCTGTTTCCGCAGTCATGTTTGAGCTTTTATTTCCAAGGACATAGCATCCAAGAGCTTGAAAGGTACCAACCAAAAAAAGTCAGAAAGGCAATTTTTAAAAAAACTGTTTTAATTTTTTTCCTTAAAGTATTGCCTACACTGAAGGGATAGTGTTTCCATCATCCAGAAACTTCAGCCTTTGTGGGAAAGGGAGCATTTCCTCTCCCTGCTGAACAGTATTGAGTCTGGGAGCTACATTGCCTTAGACTGGGGGTGCTCTTGTATGCAGAGTCAGTCACCTGCTTTTCCTTTTCAGAGTAAGCATACATACTTATAATCTCTCTTGATTTGGAGGAAGTCAATTTTCTATTTTCAGAACATGGTTTATTTGCGCTCCACTGCTGATCAACATACAAAATATCCTGTTCTCTGGCAGATGTCCTGTCTCTTGCCTCATCCCTTGAATTTGAGTTGCAGGGAGAGGTGCTCATTTGGGAACTGTTCCATAGTAATTTCTTTTTGTGAAATGATAGGCTAAGAAACTGTACTAATGAGGAACTGCTCAGGAGGTCACAAACCAGTGGCAGCTGTCAGGATGCACTGTGAGCTACTGGTGGTGGATGAATACAGCCAGAAATAAATGCTTTGTCACAATGCACTGTGGGTGAAGCTTAGTAATTCTTTGTTCTGGCATACATATTTCTTATTAATGCACCAAAAAAGGACATATCTTAGGGTATAAATAGCAGTAAAAAGAGTCACTTAATATGATTTTTTAATTTGCTTTACTCAAAATTTGAAAAATTGAAACACTACAGGGCCTGGAGGGAGAGAACAGTTTTATCTACCTGCGTTACAAAAGGATACAGAATGGTTTTCAGAGACAGTAATGAAAAACTGCAGAGTCACATCTTCAGGATGTGCAGGCAGATACAGTATCCAGCTTGCATTATGAAGGATGGTAAATAGGGACTAGCTGGGCAATCCTGCCAGAAAGAGAAGGTTCACATGCTGTCAGAGGTAGGTAGAATAGGGTTTTGCCTTGGTGAACTGGAAGATGATGGAAAGACCAGTAAGTTATGGTGAGAAAAAACATAGTCTTACCAGAAACTGACACATTTTTAATGCCAGATGTGAGTCTAAGGCCAAATATTTCCAGATTTAGAAGCTGAATGCAAACCCTCCTCTCCATTTACAGTGAAGTTTTGGTAGGACTGAGCCTGTATCTGGACTTTGCTCATTGTATCCTTGGTTTGGTCTCCCTGGGAAATTGTAGGGAAGGGGGCAAATACCCAATTTGCAGTTTAATGCTCTGGAGGGGTACAGCTGCAGTAACAGATTTGGTTGTTGACACTGTCTTTTTCTGCTCCATTAATCTCTTAATCTCTCTGTGATATGCCAACAGTGAGCAGGGACACTTTTTTATGGGGACACCCTTGTATGTTGGGACAACAGTGAATTTATTAACTAATATATTTTCCCTTCCTAATAAATATATCAGATTCATGTTGGCTTAGCAGAGAGGGCTCCTCTGCTGCTCTTAGGGCTGTGCCACTGAACATCTCCTTTCTTGCCACTCAGAAACCATGCTACATGCTCAATTTGAGATGTGGTCCTGAATTTTCCTGGTGATTTATGGCAAATTGTTTACCTGTCTCACCTGCAAGGTGGAGGGAACCATCCCTCCTTACCCCAGTTCTGTCCCATTTGCATCAATCTATACCACATGTATTGCGTCTCCTGCTGTGTAACAGATAGAGAAGACTGTCTCATCTGCCTGCAATGACAATGACCAGTGATGAAAATTCTCTTTTCAGGCACATGATACGTAAAGGCCTATTTTACCTGAACAATAATTTTGGATTTTAATGGGAACATATATTTCTTGTAGCCTCTAGCATCCTGATGCTAAAAGTTCTGGGCATTTGGGACACTCCTAGTTGCTAATTCTGTCATGTTCTGGATTTTATGTTGATCCAGTGATGCTAGATTTCCATCTGCCATTTGACACTACTTTCAAATCTTTGTGCTTCCAGCAGTGCACCTGGAACTGTTCCCCGCCCTCTATCACAACATAACCTCTTCTTCAGCCACCGGGGGGCTAGGTATGGTCTGTGTGTAAGGGCTGCAGCATGGCATACATAAGGTAGGAAATGAAATTTTCCTTCTGACTGCATGGATGATGCAGGCTGCTCCTGCTTTGAGTTCTCTCTTCTGTTTTGCTGTTTGCTATAATAGTCAGTTCAGATGCAGCCATGAAAAATCTGCCATGAACAGCTCCATCCCACTCTTCAGAGTGTGAAAACCCCTATTTAAGTGATTTGCAATGTTGTGGGTATCTAATTATTCTGAATGTTCTGTTTATCCATGCCTGTGTTCCCTCCCAGTGCAGCTGGCATGTCTGTGTCTGAACTGACTATTACAGCAAACAGCAGAGCAGATGAACTCACATCAGGAGCAGCATCATCCATGCAGTCAGCAGGAACTGGAACACTGCATCCTGCTCTGGGGTCCCCAGAACGGGGAGGACATGGACCTGTTGGAGTGAGTCCAGAGGAGTCCACCAAGAAGATTAGAGGGCTAGGGCACCTCTCCTGTGAGGAAAGGCTAATCAGGTTTGTTCAGCCTGGAAAAGAGAGGCTTTGGGGTAATCTACTTGTGGCCCTCTGTATCTGAAGGGAACCTACGGAAAAGATGAGGGAGACTTTTCAAAGGACAAGGAATAGCAGGACAATGGGTTACCATTTCAAATTGAAAGACAGTAGTTTAGATTAGATATCAGAGAAAGATTCTTTACTGTGAGGGTGGTGAGGCACTGGAACAGGTTGCCCATGCCTAGGAATGTTCAAGGCCAGGTTGGATTAAACTCTCAGCAACCTGATCCAGTGAAAGGTGTCCCAGTGCAACAAGAGTTGGAACTAGAAGATCTTTAAGGACCCGTCCAACCCAGATCATTCTATGGTTGCTTATGAACTTAAAATTAGTTTACCTTGCTTCCCCTTGCCCAATGAGCACTTGGTAAGTTTTAGAGGTTTAATTTGGTTTGCATTTCTCTTTGGTGGCTCCTGGGCCCTGTAGATATGGCATCAGTTTGTCCCTTTTGCTGCAGTCCTGCTGGACAACTGTTCTGCTCAGTGGGACAACAGGAGGATTAAAATAGATTAAAGTTGTGTAAGGTGCTAATAAAAAATACAAGAAAGAAGAAAATTTCACATATAATTCATTAAAGGGTAGTGTGGCAAGGAGGGAAACACAGCTGTATTTTTGGATGGAAATCCTAACAGGTCTACCATTCAAGATGAAATCTCACATTACACACTACAGTGTTTGTAATCCAGAAATTCCCCTAATTGCTTTGCTGAAATCCATGCAAATAATTTTGTAGATTACATTGAAATAGTTTCTCTCCCTACCAAAATGTAATTTTTGCTAATAATGGGCACTTTTAAACCAAAAATGAGTAATGTACAATTTACTTGACATTTTTATAGCTGAGTTCACAGAGGCAGGATGTCTGCCAAGGAAAAGTGAGATTGTTACCTGCTCTCCTCTGATCAATGTCATAGAGTGTTTAGCAACCATGGATGGTAGGTCTTTGCAATGAACTCTTCCTTGTGGATTCAAATCAATTTTGAAGTATTTGCACCAATGTTTGTTATATTACAGATTTGAAATCATTGCCCAATGTCTTTGGGCAGGCTTTCCTTCTCCCTGTCAGGATTTGCTAACATCAAGCTAATTGCTTTCTTACTGTTGGAATAGGGAGAATGATGTTTTCTTACGGGTGTTTTCACAGTTTCCTGGAGCAGGGCCTGCTGTGTGGAGTCTGAAAGGACCTGCTGCTCTCCAGCCACCACCAAAGCTTTTTACAGAAGTCCCGTGGGAAGGAAACTCAGTCAGTAATCATTTTCCAAACATCCAAATATTTTTAAAGCATGTGTACTAAGCTACTGGCATCTATTGAAAATATGCTACTTTATAAAATGTATTTCAGGAGACACAACCATTTTTCATGATTTCTGGTAAATATTTAGAAAACTGCCTATGCCACTTAACTAGGCCACAAAATGTTTCAAATTTAACGAAATGGACATGTAAAAGCCTCAGATACTGGTTACAATAAAGAGATGGACTGTTGAGCTTTACAGCAGCATCAGCAAGATGCTTGCACCTTGCAGTATCAACAAGACTCAAAATATAAATAATTAGTTGAATTTGCAGACACTTTGCTGAATTGCAAATTTAATATAATTTCATTGATTCTCTGCATAGCTAACACACATTTATTTGAGCAGAGAAGAGAGAGAGAAAGCAGAGATGGGAAGCCTGTACCTTAAAGTTAATCAGATTGCTTTTGACTTAAATTCCTCTAGGAATGCTGAATAGGTTAATAGGCATTGTACCCCAGTAATTACCATAGAAGAAGCATTGCACTATTAAAAATAATCAGTGCCTGGGATTTATTTCTGAGCATTTGCCCTATGTGTTCATATAAAATGGTCTGAACAACAGTAACTAACATGTAATTATAGGTATTTAAAAGCCTTTATAATGAAAGAATAGTTTAAATGTGAAATCAGACTCTACAATTTTTCAAATGGATACACATTTATTCTCATTATAATTTATGATGATTTTATACTTGAAATCTCTCACTACACTGGAGTTTCTTTCCAATTTTCCAGTTGATTCTAAGCTTGTGAAACCCAAAGACTGAAGTTCTTCATGTAAACTGTGTATGTCTCTGATTATTATTATTATTGAAAAATTTTGGATGTAGGGAAATTCTCATCTGTTGAAATTGCAAGTTTTAGGCACACCTTTTATCGAGATGTCTGTTACAAAGGCTTCTCAGGTTCTGGCTTGATGTTTGCAGCAGAAATGCTGAGGGGTCCTCTGAAGGCTCAGTCATTTGTGTTGGTCTTATGAGGCCACAGGTCATGACTTTTGATTGTGGTTATCAGTCCCATTAGGCTGTTTAAAGATTTTACTGAGAGAATTTCAATTTCTAGCAATTGTGGGCCAAAAAAACCCCTTTCCAGTCTATACAGTGAGTATAGGAGCTTGCTCCTTTAATCCCCTTTCTTGGACATCTTAAAATCACTCCATGGACCCCTTATGGGTTTGGAGGCTGCAGAATGGAAGCCCGTAATTTCATTTATACATGCAGTATGGAGCATTGATCTCACAGCATTGTGCCTGGGGAGCTGCTGGGAAAGCAGGCACCTCAAGGAATGGTGGTTTACCACTGGATATCCACAGCAATTAATCTTATCACTGTGCTTTTCTCCTGTCCTCTCCCAAAGGCCTGCACAGTTGTTCCATGCTTACAGTAGGCAAAACTCTGTGGTGAAATATATAACATTTCATTTTGTTTTGTTTTCTTTTCTGGCCAGACTCATTATAAAAGTAAGATGGTGCTTATGGGGCACGCAGTAACAAGTATGTAAGAACAGGCAATTTTCATAAATAGCTGTGTTTATTTTCATGGCACTGCAGCTGGGCAATTAACACAGCTTGTTTTCTGGGTGACACTGAGGTCACAATTCTAAGCTAAGGGGCATTATAGCTTACTTGCTGATATATATATGTATATATATGTGTATATATTTATTTATTTATTGAAAAGGATTGCAACTTGAGCCCAAAGGGACAGACAATTTTTTTTATATATATATTAATTTGGTCACAATTATGCCTGGAAGTGAGCATAACAGATGTGAAACTTCTTGAATTTCAAAAGACAGCTTCTTTCACAACCCTCTATGGATCACATTTGAGGTCGTTAAATCATTAGCAGGCAGCAGGGAGACTGTAATTCTGCTTTTCTTCAACCTAATCATTCCACTGTGCAACCCCCTTTCTCCTCACGTTGCCATTTCTACTCGAGTTGATTACCAACATGATCTTTGAATAAACCTACCGGTTATACAAGAAATGATGAGCGTCTAAATAAAGCTGTTAAATCTATGTTTATAAAATTATCTCCCTGGACTTAATTATCACTATTCTGCTGCATGCTCTGATTCTACACTTGCTTATCCCTTGACTTCATTGTGTTGTTTGATAATACAGCTTCTCATAATCCACACAAGCCTTGCGATATATTTCATTCACTTGCTGACATTTCACTTTGTTGTTGGTATTCATCCCTAGGTATCCCAAATGCCTGTCAATTAATCAGTCATAAGTCTGCAGAGTGTTATTAGAGCCAGGGACTATGCACCCAGCTTTCAAATAAGGCAGCATTTATCAATTCATGTGACTTTCACTATGAAAAAAGAGAAACTGTACTCTGTCATTGCCAGCAGCCTTTAGAATGATTAGACTACAAGGCAAACTCTGGACCAAATCCTTCTGGATCTACTGGAGATATCCTAAAACTTCCATGAGTTTTGGCTCCTTCTAGCTTTGTCTGTTGTGATCTGCTGATTTTTCTCTCTCATGATTTAAAAAAGGCTTGGAATCCTCAGTGGCCTTTAAATGCTCTTTTGAAAATTATTATTTCTCTGAATTTTAAGAACAAGAACTTTCTGAAGCAACAGCAGAGATAATATGGGTTAGCTTTTCTTCAGATTATGGAAGAAATTAAAAACTGAAAAACACTTTTGGTAATCCTCCCTGCCACTTTTCCATACACAATTTCGTGCTTTCCGTCTGTTCAACACACTGTAGGGATTTCATTAATGAATGCTTCCACCAGGAAGCAAACACAGGCTTACCTGTGTCAAAGGCAAAGCCAAGAAAGCATTTCTCTCTCCTCTAAGAAATATCAGTGTATTCTGATTAAGAGAGCAGCTTCCCAGGCAGCGATTTATATACTGATCCCACTCTCCACTCATCCACTTGATATCAAAGCCCCAAGCTCGGGAGAAATTACTGGCTATAACTGAACAAGGGTGTCCATGTGTAGCAAATATGGGGTTTTTAGTCATCTAAACATTAATGTTCTCTGTCCTTGTTCCTGAGCAGTCTCAGAATTAATGGTGAAATATTTACTTCCCCAGAATACATTCCAACTGTGCTTCGTCCAAAGAGTCTTATTCATGGCTGTTTGCAACACACATTTCATGAAAGAAATGCTGTGCTGTGTCTGTCTAAATGTGAGGCAGAGCTTAGGGGATACTGAGAGTTACATAGACCCTCGGATTTATGAACCCAGGAGAGGCTGTAAAACTTTTGCTGTACCAATAGCTTGCAGTGTCTAAAAAGGTGGAGTGAGAGATGTGTGAATACTCTGATGATGTTTCCTTATTTCTCCTTAGCATATGCAAGGCCCACATCCATGCTGCTGACATAACAAGTGGAAGAAATATCTCCAGTTTTTCATTCATTGGTATTTCAGCAAAATTCCTGGCAGACTCAAGGGCGGCCTGGCCAGTTAGGAGTCAGGGCTGGCTCTGAGCTGCTCAGCAGTAGAAGTTGACATTAGAATTGTCATTCAGGGGAGGAACAGCAAGATTTTGGATTCAGGGAAGGCACAAGTGGCATGGGAGGAGAATTTGAGGCTTTTAAAAGCTCCATTCTTGTGCTGCTGCTTAAGGGACAGGAATGGGCAGGTTTTAGACCATCCACCTTCACATATACATGAGCACAGGCAGGTAATGAAATGGTCAGCTCAGTCTGCAATCAGGGCTGAGTCTTCTTTCAGTGAAAGATTAATTTAAATATAGATGTTTCTAAGCCAAATGTGAGTTGCTATCATTTTCCTCCTTGCCTGATAGTTCAGAGCTAAATTTTTTTAGCTCAAAAATATAAGAAACTTCCAAATTTATTTTTTAAACTTATTTGTGAAATGTCTTTCTCAGAGGGAATGTTTTTTGAAGGAAATTCCTGTTCTGAAAGAAGAAAAAGGGGGATTTAATTTACATCTTTCTAATTTGGGATACATATTCTGACTGGTATAGTAGTAATCTCTGAGAAATTTATGATCTCTAGTTTTTTTCCAAATCATTTTTCATCCAGGTGTGTGAAAAATAGCCCATGCATGAGACCTTTGAAATCTTTTGCAAGACAAGAAAGTCGTTCCATCCAGACTTATTTGGCCAGTCTACACAATGCCTTGAATGTCTTTATATGGTAAAATCTCTCATGAGCCTTCTTCAACCCTTGATTGTAGCAACACAGAACATTTACTGTCGATGGTATTTGATGAGTAATGATACTCAATGAATACTTGAGCACTGGCTGCTGTAGGGGTGGAAGATCAGTGCAGTTACTGAGGCAAAGAAATGTCAGTCATGAAGTTGTCAGAGTGAGAAAAACTAGCTGTATAATTAGCAGAGATGTAATCCAGATCTCTGAAAAATCCTAGAGTGTCAAATTTGTGCCTAAGAACTTTTTATGGGCTTCGTTCTTCCTTGATCAGGTTTTAGGCAGGCCAGAAGTGCACCCTGAAGGGAAGTGGCACTGAAGTGACTGTCAGCACTGCCAGCAGCTGCTGAAGGCTGTGTGTGCACCAGAAAGAGTTGAAGGCCACAGCTGGAACCAGACTTGAGAGTCAGGATATGCACCTGCAGACACACATTAGCTGTGTACATACATGCATGCAGCTTGTGCTGGGGCTGGTTGATCATGGAAGCAGCAGCTATGCTGGCACCATGTGTCTGCTGAGCCCTGCAGCAGAGATACACATAGAGATTCTGCTTTTGTTACACTGTCTCCTCAAACAGCCCAACTAATCTGATAAAAGCATATCTGTACCTGCTCTAGGGGTCAGCAGAGCTAAGCTTTGAGATACAATTTGTATTTACTTATTTATTTAGCATTCATAACTAACACAGCTGTTCCAGCAAAGCTTTGCAGGACAATCTGAACCTTGATAAAATGACCCCTGCACTGCTAACCTTTGCGCAGTGTAGTGCCATATTTTAGGCAAGGCTCACTCTGTTTCTATAGGGATGTTCAATGTAATGTAGTACCACAATCTGTCAGTCAATAAAAATGCTATTTCCTCCCCAGGCTGTATGTGTTCTCACCTGTTACAACAATATTGAAATGATGCCAGTTGCATCATGTTTGTAAACAGTGCCAGATTGGAACTGCATGCTCCATTCTGTAGGATCATGTCTGTTATGTGGTGTGGGCATCACTCAATTAACCAGCTCCCTTTGCTTTCCCTGGATTTCTCCTTGACATTTCTTTCTCTTAGGAAGGCAGATCCTGCAAGCAGCTTTATTTGTGGTTCAGGAAAAAGACACACTTTAATGTCCTCACACCATATTTATCATCATCTTGCCTGCCTTGCAAAGGTAGCTGCAGATGCTGCGATGGATAGAGGATGACTTGACAGTTTTGCTGTGGTTTCTGTAAGTGCTGTTCTTCATCTCTGGGCAAAGAGACACAGTGTTATTTCTTGTGGCTGTGGCACACAACAGAGCTCTGATCTCTTGGCTCTTCACTGTCTGTGCAAATAACTATTGCCTTTTAAAAGAGGTTTTGCCTGATCAGGTACTGAAGTTGCCGTGCTGTGGTGTTTGGCGATGGTTCAGAAGAGAACCTGCTTCTCACCCTCCCATCCCTCTGGGGGTGAAAGTACTGCAGCATCAGATGGGGTCATTTATAGTTTGAATCCCCAAAATAGTGTAGTTGTAAATTAGATATAAATGTCCAGGGAAGGAGACAGTAAGGTTTTCACATTAATAGAGACCTTTGTCATTTAAACTGAAGGTAAGGACTTTTTTATATTAATGTGATTTTGAACTGTTTCCAGTGTATTATTCATTAAAGGGACATACTGTTAGGAGAGAAGGTAGTTGTGCTCCCTGAAGGGCACGGTTCAGTGTTGTCATCTTACTTGTTATCCCTCTTCATTTCTTAGTGCACATTTATTCTGTCCCCATCTGCCTCATGCTCTGTTTAGACAAAGCTTCAACCAAATCAGTCCAGGTAGACAAAATTTTCCTCCTTATTGTCAGTGGCAATGTTTCCTTGGTGCCAGTGGCAAGGAGGACTTTCTCAGCCCCTTTTTCCTCCTGTCTCTTTGGGAGCAGAACTCACCATGGGATTGGAGCAGCAGCCAGTGGTGGTGGCTGGCCATGGCTGGAGCCTGCTCTGGGATGGTGGCACTGCAGAACCTGGGGTGCAGGGGTGAAGGACTGTGCCATGCAGCTCCCCTGCCTGAAGGGTGTGCAGAAGCTGATGGAGCACAGGTATGGCTATGATGACTCAGACTGTAGTAATTCATCTAATCCCCCTCTAAATAGTGGCACTAGAAACTGACTTTTTCTCCTGAATCAGATGAATGAATACAGAATGTGACTGTTCCCTACTGGTTGTGTTGTATTAAGAGCTGCAAAGCCTCCAGAGATTAAATAACACTTCCAGAAATCAATCACACTAGCTACTTACTGGTGTTTTCTTCTTCCTAATATTCAGTGAAGATATAAAAGCCTAAAACTGGAGTAAAAAAGAGTCAGAATATGAATATTCTGTTTTCAGACATTGGATTCCATTACTTTTTTAGAAGAAGGAGAAAATAGTTATAAAATTACAATGAAGCAGCTTTGACAGTAGGAAAATAACTGGAGTGCATTTTGTTTGTTGTTTACTATTTTTGGGTGGAAATGAATCTTCTCTTTTCACTGTAAGACTTGGTCATAGATTTTAACAAAAATAGCTTGGGATCAGCTCAAATGCAGCAATGTCTTCTTCCAGCCAGGAAATATCTTGTGATCAAGAGACATGGCCTTGGAAGAAATTCTGATCTCCCTCAGCTACCAGCTTTAGAAAACTGTTCAAGGTGTTTGATAATATAGGAGGGTCTGAGGAGTAAATTAAATAAGATTATAGATTTGGATTAGAATAGCCCCCAAGATTTATCTAACCTACACCAGAACTGAGCACAGCCCCTTTCTTCCCAGAAAAGGCTTCACAGTCAGGCCTTTGGTTATCTTTGTGCCTCAGCATTCCAGGCAGATCAGGTCTAATGGAGAACAAAAAAGCCATGCTTGCTCCCATCACTTTTGAAAGGCTACTCCCTACCTCCTGTTCCCAAATGTTGCCTGATGTGCCTGGTGACTATTAAATAGGAGTTATTTTTACTTCTCACTCGCTCCACAAAAACGAACAAAGAAACATCCCCCCCCCCAAATAAACAAAACCTGGACTTGTCTAAAAAGCAGCCAAATGTCAGTTTTTTTATGCAGAGAGTAACTGCTGTTGGTGAGATGCACTGGTGGTGGGTTTGCCCCCCTGTGCAGAGGCAGGCTGGTGGCTGCGTGCGGGCGCTGGGCGCATCCAGGCGGATCCATCAGGTTCATCTGTTCCGTGCAGGCAGGAACTCCTGCTCTCGACAGGGGCTTGTTGTGCTGAGACTGTCACTGTGAGTAATGGCTGCTGATGTGATAACTCAATGTAACTATAGGATAGCAAATGACTTACTGAGGCTTTTTGTAGAACAACTGTACAGCACAAATTCAGGTTTTTATAAATGGGGACTGGTGTCTGTTGTGATAAATCAGATTACTTGTTTTGCCCTGTACTTCCAGCATATTCAATTTGCAACACAGAAAGACAAACTTATTGTGATTACAGACTTGTTTTTGCTGTTGAAGGTGGCAATGGCGAAATGCACATCTAATGATCTTGCTTTCAAGATTCTCCAAAATTTCTCCCAGCTCCCAGGAGAAGCCAACTGGCCAGCATGCTGCAGGGCATGAACCCTGCTGTCTTCAGGAGCCACATACTTTCTGTTACAGAAGGACTGCCAGGTCCTTGCAGGTAAGGACTGAGTCTCACCTTGCACGGGTGCATCCTTTGCTCTATGTAAAGCAATAGGTTGCACTGCTGATTCTGGGGCCTTCTCCCTGAGTCTCTTTTTTTGGCCTTTGGGACCCAAAAAGCAATGAAGAGAGACTTAAAGTGAATCCAAGCCCCTAGATCAGACAATTTCAGCAACTCTAGACAAAATATTTTCTCTTCTCACCCACATGAGCTTTCTGCAGTTAGCCTTAGCCATTTTACTCTAGGTTGGTGTTCCACAGGGATAAAGCACTGATTCTCTTCAGCTGCATCTCTGACGGCTCATGCAGTCAAGTGTTTTAGGTACCCAGTACAAAGTGTGAAGACTGCATGTAAAGTTCATTGATGTTTCTGGGACTTACTGTTGACTGTCTAATTCCCAGCACTTTGTTTGGCACAGGTAGCATGTGGTGAATGACAGCACAATAGACTGCAAATCAGCTTCCATATTTTAATCTGCTTTTTTCTGCAAGGAGAGGGAATTTTTTCCCTGGCATTGCTCCACAGCTCTGCACAGCCTGAAATTAAATTGCTAGAGCACTGCCCTAAGAGATTTTAATTTATATTTCAGCAGTCCAAAGTAGCAGTTACTAAATCTCCAGTTAAAGTTCTTGTTAATCACTAAACTTTTTGATATTGGGGAGAAATAGGCATTTAACTGTGAGGATTAAGGTATAATTTGTTTGCTGTGGAAGGGTATGTCCCTCTGTTAGAGGGGTTTAAAAAGTACCTATCCACAGTTTTTAGTTACTTCCACCTCAGCTGAGGAATGACAGAGGAGAAGCAGACTTGTCTAACCTAATGCTGCTCAGCCTGGGTGAAGAGGAGCATACAGTTCCTCTGCCCCTCCTGTACCCCAGTGTGTGTGATTTATTAACTTACTGGAGACAAAATAAAAGGAGACAGAAAAGGTCAGGAAGTGTAGCTTGATGCATAGGTAAAGGAGGCTTGTGCCTAGCAAATCAGGGATATGGAAAGGACCTTGGTTCCAAACTCTGTCCCTGGCAGACCCTGGAGAGCTGCTGCATTAACCCCTGGGCTATGGGTGGGAGGGGCAGCCCTGGAACCCCTTTCTTTTCCTGCAACTCCCTTACCCTCTGTCCCTGTGCTAAGGCTACATGAAGCTCTCCAAGCTTGCTCCTGGGCTGGCCAGGTGCTTTCCATCCTTGCCCTATTCCCAGCTACTCCTCTATCCTGTAGGACTGGATTGCCTGTGTCGCTGAGAGGCAGCTCAGCAGCTCCACACTTGATGGCTTGGACAACCTTAAATGGTGTGTTTTATTCTGAGGTTATTGCAAGAGAAGACACAGCAGCTGGTGGAAAACTCTGAATGTGTTATGACACGGGTGGCACAAGACATCCCACCCTGCCCTTTGTCTGGGCAGCTGTGAGAAGGGACGCTGCAGTGAGGAAATGGGTCTGGCAGGCAGAGTGAAAACTAATTTACTGTAATGGGGTGGGAAATCTGTTCCTGGCTTACTGATGCTTAAAAGAAGCCAGACTTCTGGCTTCTGCAGTTATTTATCTGTGTTGATCTTCTTCCCTTTCACAAGGAAATCTTTCCCTCACTACCCACACCTCCCTGGTGGCAAGAGGGTGATGAGGGAGTTATTGTCTCACCTAGTGGTGGCTTTTCCAACTTGTCTCTGTAGTGTCCATGCCAAGGGAGAAGGGGATGTGCACATGGCCCTGACAACACCTGATGAGGGTCCCCTAGGCTACAGGGCATTGCTGTAGTGTATGGATCTGGTGCACCTTTATTTTGAAATCTCTTCCTTGGACTGTAGCACATCTGTGACTTGTTCTTGTGGTGCAATGGATGTCTGACCCATTGCAATGCCAAAATCTAGAGACACACACTAAAAACCCCAAAAATAAGAGATGGACATCTGAATACAACATTCTTTTAATAAAGTTAGTCTGAAGAATCATACTACACAGGCATTCTGTGGAGTTACTCTTTCCACCTTTGTTTCGTTATTTTTTTTTCCTTTGGTATGAAAAATCTATTCGGTGCTGGGAAAAACAACCCTTCTAATGAAACAATGCTGAACAATGCTGAACAATACTGACCTGACATCAAAATGACTTTTGATATGAGCAGTTGAAATGTTAAAAGTTGTATTTCCAGAAACTGAAAGCACATATTAAGTGGAAGAATATTCACCTGATCATTAGCAGAGTCTCCTCAAGCAGAACAAAGAGGTAAGCTCCAAACATCCCTCTGATTAGAAGCTAAAAGAATCTGATTTTACCACTGAGCATGATGTGTAAACATGTGAGGATGCCCTTATCTCCTTTTGTATTTTCTGTGTTGCAATCTCTTGTCCTTCTTAAGATGTTTTCTATATCTTTTCTGGAAAATAAAAGCACCAGTCCCATTCCCCAGACCCCCCCATGTACCACTCGTGCTGTGAATCCCACAGGGTGTTTCTCTGTGTCTTGGAAAAAATCAGCTGGGATGACAGATACAAGTACAGTATGCTTACTTTAAACCTAAAACCCAAAGTCCCCAAACCTAAGCTGCTCCTTGACCAGGACCACTGTTCCTTGAGGGCCACCTTCCAGAGCAGCTACAGATGCCATAAGTACTATATGACATTACACAGAAAGGAGCCAGGTACCAAGTGCAGATTACTGTAAAAAAGTAACTTGGTTGCTCAAAAAAAAGAAAATCATAGCAAATGAGGGTATGAGGCAGTCAGTGACCTCTGATACTGTGTATCTGACTCCCTTAATGCTTGACAAATGATTTAAGCTCAGTAGCTGGCTTTGGAGGAATGGGGCATGTACTCAGCCCAAGCATAAGCATTTTTTCCAGAATAACACAGAAGTTAATGTGCTACAATAAAAGCATCCGTTTTATTTAATGACCCATTTCATCCTGTGATTCCTGTCTTTAGCTATGAAATGCCAGCAGTTTTCAAGTAGGCTGGGAGTGTCCCAGCACTGATGTGCCTGTTATCTTATTTATGAGAGAAGGAAAGAAGCGAATGAGAGCTGTAAATTATTTCTGTCAGTTCTGGAGTTGTCCTCTTCTGATGGCCTGGCATGGTGGCCCCTGGGGGAACTTCTTCTCATGCCAAGCAGAAATCTCCTTGCCTGTTTTCCTGCTCTCTACTGTTCAAAAATGTTGCGTGTTTACAGGTAAAAATGTTTTGCAAGGGCTCTGGTGTTGGACTGCAGAATCTGCAAGGCAGTACTGGAGCTTCCCTTGTGCAATACAGATGGGGGTGGGTCATTCAGAGATGCTGCTCTAACATTTGCCACCCCTCTTTGCTTCATCCTCTGCCATGGTGAGTAAAAACGGACGAGTTCTGCTCTTACTGTCCAGAAACTAATCTGGTTAATAATAAACAGTGATTATAAATTATGATACTTTATGGAATATACTGGAGTGGATGAGGTCAGTTGCCTACAATCACACATTCTCCTAATTTCCCTAGAAAACTTATACTAAAAGAATGAGGTACAGTAAAATACAATTATTCAGGAAGTGTTGCTAACTGGAAGATAATGCAATGCAGTTGTGCCTTTTGTATTTTAAGGTGAGAAGGCTTCTTCACTTCACATATTTCTCTAGCTTGTTCTTCATAGCTTGTTTCTTCAGACACTCCTTTATAGTCCTTTCTGGTATGGACTCAGTTCAGAATAGCCAGAGCAGAATTCCCAGCAGGTATGTGCAAAGCTACATAAAAAGCATAATATCTGCAAAGTTAGTTTTCAAACTGTAGTCTCCTTATGCATTTGTGACAGCTCTACTGTGGAAAAAATAGGAAACAAAAGTTTTCAACAGGCAATTGGAAGTAAAGTTCATGACACCACTGCTTCTTCTACCTCATCTGAGAGGGTTAATTCACTCCAGATTATTTCTGTAATTCATTTCCTAGCACAGTTCTGTGGGTGGCTGTTCCGCCTGGATGGAGGAGGAGTAATGGAAAGAGGGGATGGCCTTTTCCTCGCAGTGTCACCAGTGATGCTGGATTGAGTGGCCCAGGCACCAGTGGCTTCCAGTGGGAAGTGTCCTGCAGCTGATCCATGAAATGACTGTAAGTGGACAAACACATACTCTTCCCAGATGAGTGTGTTAACGTGTGACATAAGACAAAGGTTGGCTAAAAACATAAAGTAACATCTAGCCCAGTTAAGCATAAACATTCTTTCCTGGCAAGTTTTTTTACAGTTTTTCTCTGGAGGTTTTTATGATGCCCTCTCTTTATATCTTGAGGAACTGAATTTTTTCCTCCATTATTTCATTTCCATCAAACAGGCAAATGTATTTCCTGCATGCTTCTGTTCCATGTAATGTCCTCCTTTTAATTTGTTTTTCAACATACTGCAGTCCCCATGAAAGTCTCTTGTGACCATTACACTGGACCAAAGTTCAGAGTTGGTTGTTTTCCATCAGAGACTCCCATTGGCCTCTGTTCATATGCTCACTTGCTACATTAAGTAGATAAAAGCTTTTTTTTCTTGAGTCATTGTTTATCTGTTTCCCAGGTTCCCAGAGCATGGTAATAAAACTGGATTAGGTTACTTGTTTTTAAGTAGCAACATGCCCTGTTCTGCAGTGACTGGAAGTGGAATAGCCTGAAGATAAAGGAAAACAAAAATGCAAAACATTATGGTGACTTGACCTTGAAGGGGATCCCCTCTATCACAAATTCTCTCTGCCCCTGGTGTACAAGTAGGGCTGCTAGGAAAAGTAGAAAAGGTGTGTTTATTTTCTGAATTTTTCTCATAATGCCCAAGGCGAGTAATTGGAATTTCATTCTCTCATTGTTAACTGTGATACCCAGAATCCATGTCTTAAAGGGCAGTTTATCTCTGGAGAGCTAATATATAAAAAAGTGGTAAATTCTTACAGAGCAGTTTCATTTCCTGTGTGTATACATATTTGGATTTAGTTTTGCCTATTGCAGATGAATTTCCTATTTTTTTTCCCTGCATATTTTCTTCTTTCTCTTGCCCTGGAGAGGCACCTGGAGAGGACTGAAGTGGATTTTTTTCTGACTTTTTCACAACACAAAAGAATCATTAAATAAGATCTGGATTGTGGTGCCAAGTTGAGCCCCCACTTACATCTGCAGAAAAACACTGAAGGCACAGAGAAAGGATGTAGCCTGTGGAAACTTCAGTGATGAAGAGTGTATATGACTCTGGATTAATTCAGATTAGTTTTTAAATTAGGGTTAAAACTAACAGGGTTAGCTGGAGTCAGAAATACCCATCTTCCCATTTGTGAAATGACAATCTCCTAAAATCACAGAGACATGACAAACCATTTGATGCTGCTGAATTGGTCTGTGAAGCTGAGTTGTTTTTGAAATAAGATTTTGTTAGAGACATACTGGGATCCCACCCTGAAGTGAATAAAACTTTCAGGCAGATGAAGAACACTTCTTAATATGAGACCATTTCCTCTGCAACATGCAATGCTTTGTTGTAAAAGTTATGGTCAGTTTTAGATGTCTTTTAACTATGTTATGAATTACATCCTTAAGAAAGAGGAATATGGAACATCACGTTTCCTCTTTCTCATGGTCATAGGTCCATGTTTCAGGGTAAGAGGTATGAAGGCAAGGAGAGTGAGTATTTCTTTCTATATATTAAAACTCTTTTATTGATAAAGTTTAAGATCATCCATGCCAATATATGCCATTATTTCAAGAAGAGGGTCCATTGCTCTAGAGTCAGTCTCACAGGGAATGAAACAGTCAAGCAGCACTATCACCATAAAGTAGACCTTTGATCTTCAATATTTGGTGGTATGCAGGGTTCACTACAGAAAAAAGGAACTCTGTCAAGTTTGGTGAGAAGTGAAAATAAATCTGTGTAAGCTTCTGGAGTTTTGGTTTATTTTGGGTTTTTGAAAAGCACAGACTTACTAGAAAATTTTGTTAGTGTCTAATTCCCAAAGAAAGCAACTGGTTTGTGCTACAGCAACAGAAATCATGTATGCAAAAGAGTGACAAACATGGGTTTTGTTAGCCAGGAGAGTGCATATTCAGGCATCTTTAAAACTCTCTTGAAAATATAAAATGCTTTTTAAACTCACATACAAAATCATATCAAGTCACAGGTATTGGAACTGAAAAACGGGAAATTGTAAACTTTTCTAGGCTTACCTGCAAGCTCTCACAGTATCTATGAGAAGAGCGAAACTCTTGTGTTCTTGACTGAGAAATTTATTTTTGAAAGTTATGAAAATGGTTGCTATTGGAAAACTGATTTTCTTCTCATAGACTCATATGCCTGGGGAAAACTCTGGTTTTTCAGACCCTCAGATTATTCTGGCAATGAACATTTTCCACCCAGGGACACAGGGCTCATGAATCTAGCTGAACAGTTGGGGTTTTGCTCAGCTGCCAGCTGCAGCCCAGGAAAGCTGATTTTCCCTGGTTCTGTTCTAGTCCATTCTGGGCAAGCTGCAGAGAGGGTAGAGCAACTTATGGAGAAACTGAAGGCTGATCTAGCAAATTGAAGCTTTAATAACTAAAAATGGAAAAGAGAGAGGAGGGAAGGTGGGAGAAGATTCTGTGTGTCCTTTGTCCATCAGGCTGGGATTTGGGGCTGCCCTGCCTCCCCCAGAAGGACTGCAAGCACCACTTATCCTCCTGCCAGGGGGCATGGCACAGTTTGATCTGTGTATTAATAGCTGTTTTTCTAGGAGGACATGCTGAAATTCTCATAACTGTTTCTTATGAGGAGAAGAACAGTTCAAGGCTCAATTTTCCCTGCCGTGCCCATCCCAATTTAAACTTCTCAAACTTGTGTGCAAAACATCACAGCCTCAGGGAGATTTGCAGGCATAGGTTTTCTGAAGTAAAGAGAAAGCCCTTTGAAAACTGCAATCCTAATGGGGTTTTCTTCAGTATAACATCTGCTTTAATAGTGACTGTTCTCTCATCAATTTTCATCTATGGAGAACTGAAGTAAATAAATGTATATTGATCTCTATTAACTACCAATTGGTTACAAGTTGCCACTACAATCTGAGTAGAAATTTTTTTTTAAAGATAAAACTACGTGAACTTTACCTTGTTGAAAAGCAGGAGTGGCCTCTGTTCTGGCTGTTCATATGGGTATTGAACTATTGCACTCTCTGGTAGCACTGATGTAGATAAGATTCACTTGAAATTTCCTTTCTCATTTGTGTTCAGGTAAACTGCACATAGTGAATGGTGGCTGATACTTTGATGCTTCAGAAACTAAATGAGAAACTAAAATCTCAAATTTTCCATATTTATTTCAAGTGATTGAAATGGCAAGGACAAAAATTGCCCTTTTCTGTGGACAGTGGTTGCATCAAATAATTAAGAGAATTTTTGCTACTTAGTTTATTGGATCATCTGAAAATGCTTTTTAGATATAGTGGTACAGAAATAATGGATATGACAGATGAAACCCCATCAAATCATTAAATACCTATGTCTCAGACAGAACTGCAATGCTAAAGGACAATTCTGAGTTTGTGTCTCTGTTTCATGTCTGATTGCAAAGAATGTATAGGGGTGTTTTGTCAAGCACTGAGTTGTGGGAGGATCTGAGACCCAAGTGGCTAAGGAACAAAGGAAAAACGTAATGGAACTGCATTGGCAACATGAACAATGGAATTAAGTGGACCCTCAGCAATTTTGCCAACTGCACCAGCCTGTGTGGTGTGGGTGACAGGCTGGAGGGAAGGGAGGACATCCAGAGGGACCTTGTCAGGTTTGAGACGTGGGTCTGTGCAAACCTCATGAAGTCCAACAAGGCCAAGTGCAAGGTCTTGTGCCCGGGCTGGGGAAATCCCAAGCCCAAGTACAGGCTGGGAGGAGAATGCATTAAGAGCAGCAGCTCTGAGGAGAAAGGCTTGGGGGTACTGGTTAACAAGAAGCTGAACGTGTCTCAACACTGTGCACTTGCAGCCCAGAAAGCCAATTATATCCTGAGCTGCTTCAAAAGCAGAGTGGCCAGCTGGGTGAAGGGGTGACTCTGTTCCTCTACCCTGCTCTGATGAGACCCCACCTGAAGTGCTGCATCCAGCTCTGGGGTTCCAAGCATAAGAAGGGTGTGGATGTGCTGGAATGAGTCCAGAGAACCACGAAGATGATAAAAAGGTTAGAGAACCTCTCCTATGGAGACAGGCTGACCAAGTTGGGGTTGCTCTGTCTGTGGAAGAGAAGGCTCTGGGGAGACCTTATAGCAGCTTTCCAGTACATAAAGTGGGCTTTTAAAAAGGGCCTGTAGTGATAGGGCAAAGGGGAATGGTTTCAAACTGAAACAGGGCAGAGGTGGAGTTGCTATTAGGAAAAAAAAAATTACTGTGAGGGTGGTAAAGACTGGAACAGGTTGCCCAGAAAAGCTGTGCATAACCCATCCCTGGAAGTGTTGAAGACCAGGTTGGATTGGGCTCTGAGAAACCTGGTCTAGTGGTTGGCACACCTTCCTTTGGCTTGGGTTGGAAATAGATGATCTTCAAGTTTTCTTCCAACCCAAACTATTCTATGATTTTATAATTTTTAGTTAAAATCTTTTATATACTCTGTGAAGCAACTGATTGTAATATAATGTATCTTAGTAAATGCTGAAAGACAGAGATAGATGTTGGTAGTTTCCTGTATCAGCACCATATTTAGGGGGAAGATTTGTATTTAATAGAGATTACTTGTAGGTTGTACATATGTTCATATATTCATAATGACTTGCCAAAAGGTGTTGTTGGGTGTGTTTTTCCATAATTAAGAAGTCTACATGTCACTGCTTTTTCTAACAGCATATCCCAGCAGAAAGCACTTTTCTGCCTAGAATGAAACCCATCCCTTGGAGCTAACCACAGTTTCAAGTAACAGAGGAGTTTCAACAGGTTACAGAGTCCTGCATATTGGCTAGCTGCTTCTCAGTTAAAAGATTTATGATATATATAAAACAGAGGAAAACTGGAACCAGCAGCTGTAAACTATCAATGCAAGGGTGGTTGACTTGTGCAATCAGGTAAGGTCAGTTGCTGTGTGCCATCGGGAGAGAATAGATTCCATATCATTCACATCAATGTGCTTCAGTACATTCTCTTAAAACATCCCAATTTCCAGGCAGCCTGTAGACTCTAACCATTTCCTGAAGCAATTAATGAAGTATAATGCAAAGCAAAACACATGAAAACCAAAGTGAACTATTGACTGTAAAACATGGAGTAAATCTCGTGTCACTTCTCGCTTAGTCATAGATAAGTGCTGTTAATCATCTACTCTTTGTTGCACTGTCAGGTGAACAGCTGAGGTTTTAGGTGATTTATATGCCTGTTGTTCATTTTGCAATGCAAATGCCTGGAAGTGCATGTGCACTGCTGCCAAATGTCAGCTGGGAAGAGGTAACCTGCAGCTTTTTGTGCTCTGGGAGTACCTTGAGCTCCTCTTGAGTCATCCCCACAGGAGTCATGACCTTTTTGTAATTTGTTCATAAACAACTGGCTGCGTAAGTACCACCATACTGTTAGAATATCATCTTTCCAAATCCTGCACCATAACCCTTTGTACTGTAAATACTTCCAGTAATATATGCCCTAGATCAGGGGTCATGAATCTGGTAGTATTGGCATTGGAACTTACAGAGAGAGGACTGAACATAAGCATTTTGAACAGCCAAATTCAAATGTGTTTGTTTTGGAAGAAATAGGCTAAAGGAAGAGTAAAAGTAATCTAAAAAGTAGACCATGACTCTTGTGTAGACAGACTGGATAATAGATAATGTTCTTGAAAAGGAAGAAAACACTTCAGTCCTTCCATTTTTCTTACACAGGCACTGTTGGGCCACATTTTTCCCTCTCTGACTCTTCTAAGGGCAGCATGTAACCTAAAAGATCATGTTTTTGTTTCATAAGTATTTCTAGCACAGCTTAAAGCAAAGCCTGAGTGGAAATGTAGATGTTTTATATATGCTTAGAAACTGCTGTTAATGTTGTTAGATGCTAAGTTCGGACTTTATGCAAGTTAAAGGAGCTTGGCCTTCATCCTGCCGCAGGATAGGAAATGCTGGTGGCTGCTGGGTGGAAGCCTCACACTGCAACCATCTGGTGCCACAGAAATGGCTTTAAAACTATTTATTTTCACCAAGGAGCTGAAAAACTCTGTGTCATTAAAAAAAAGGAATTTTTTTTAGCTGTCATTACTTTTTTGGTGTTTCCCCTTGACGTACCTTATGTCTTGAACTTCTCTAAAACTCAAGTCCTCTCTCAATATCTTTAATGTTGAGTCAATTATTTCTGAGTACCTCAGGACAAAATTTGTGGATCAAAATGATGCCAAGAAATACCTATCTGTTTCTCACCATTTCCTAGCATTGTGCTCTATTTTAGCTTAGAATAATCTAGTGCTCCTCTAGGGATAGCAGTTTATGAACTTTTTGCAGAAGGGAAAGCTGTATGTGCCTCAGTTGTCCAGATCAGTATAGCACTTTGCAATATGTTGTCTTTCAAGAGAAGGATAATACATTTTGGCAGTAATGGGGGAATGCTGAGCCACTGTAGGATAGAGCAATGTGTTTTCTGTTCTCTCAGAGTAGTGTTATCTTTTGTTATTATTTACTTTTTGGTTTGCATTAAGTTATTTGTTAATGGCACTAAACTTGTTCCCTTTGGATGGGTAGTTGACTAATTTGCTTTATCTGATAATAGATGTCGTGCTGTGAAATGGCCTCAAGCTGTGCCATAAGAGGGTTGGATACCAGGCAGAAATTATGAAAGGAAAAATTGTCAACTGGTATGGGCTGCCCAGGGAAGTGGTGGAGTCACCATCCTTGGAAGCGTTCAAGGAATGACTGGACATGGCACTCAGTGCTATGTTTTAGTGGAAAAGGTGGTGTTTGGTCAAAGGTCGGGTTTAGTGATCTTTGAGATCTTTTCCAACCTTAATAAATCTGAGAATCTATGAAATTTGAAATCTGTTGCTGTCTGGAACTGTGATGATGTCCAGAAGACAAGAAGTACTCTAAATATCACCTTTTTAATGTTCAAGCAGAAAAGATATTACCATTTAATTTTTGCAAAAAGCATATTCACATCCTAACATGCAGCCTGCAAATCTCCATGCTTTTATGAACATTCTTGACAAATTTCAGCTTGTCCTTCTGGATTTTAATTTCTTTTCAAGCCACCAGTGTATACAGACCTCTAAGTCTACTGTATTGAGGGTATCAGTGACTTGAGAAGTGTTACTTCCTGGACGTCTGCTGTGCAGTCCTCTTTATCTTTTCAGACCTTTTTTCCCTTTCCCAAAGCTTTGTCAAACCTTTTTTGTTAATCTCTAGTAGTTTTTCTATGTTCTTAAATGTTTTATAAGCCTATTTAATCAGTCTTTTATACAGCAGTATAAAAGTCACTTGAATGATATGTTCTCCAATAGTCATAGCTTGGCTCAACACTAACAGGATAAACAGGTCCATAGATCTTTCTACATAACCACCTGTTTATTCTTTTCTCAGACCTGACTTATGGGACAGACTTTATTTATTTCCCTATATCTGAGCAGCAATGCCATGTACCTCTACTTGGTTAACAAGTCTGTGTGACTGCAGAACTCTTCAGTCATGCTTTAATTATGTTTATTGTCAAAGTTTTCACTTCACATTCTCTTTCCATACACATTAAAGGTGAATCTAGAGACCACTGAGGTAAATCTGAAGCTTTGCACTGACTTCAGTGAGCCTCATTTCTGTTTCCATGGGATCACCCAAACTTTTATATGAAATATGTAAGTTGGACATCCTTTTGTCTGTTATCCGTTAAGTAACTTAATATTAAAATTTATTATTTAAAGCATATCACTCTGACATCTGGTGAATATGATGTCCAAACAACAGAACCTTTTATTAAGTTAGCTCTTGCTATTCAGGGTGGCTGATTCTTGCCCTTCAGAAAAGCTCTCTTAAGGTTTTAAATGGGTTCTAATTCTCCATGCAGCTTCCTGCACCATAGAGATATATTTTATGAAAGTATGCTTTCTTCACCATTGACTGGTGGGATTAAATGCAGTAACATTAACCCATCATTATGCATTTCAAAACCTGTCAAATTCATGTACCATCTGAAAAGAGACTTTCCCCAGTTCATATATATAGAAGGAGTTCATATTTGTTCTGTGAGTCATTTCTCACTTCTGAAATTCATTCCCTGCTATGTGCAAAGGTTGTGTTAGGTTTCTGCATGTGGTTTCAGATTTACAGCTGCAGTGGTATTGCTAATCACAGGAGACAAGTCTGAGATAGATAGAAAAAGGAGTTAAGAATTGTTGCCAGTTCTCTGAGAAGCTATATTAAATCCTCAGATATTAATCATTTCAATGAAGAGAAAGAATATGAAGTGCTATAAGAAAAAGGTTAGCTAAAAACAAATTCCAAGTGTAATAAGAGAGGATGTGGAGATTTGGTTAAGTTACTGAGGATGAGCAGTAAAAATTAAGTAGGAACAAAAGAAAAAATCCAGAAAAATTAAGACATATGAAGACAAAGCAAGACCATGCGGTGTAAAATACATTCTATATAAGTACAACAACAGGGAAAAAAACCATTCCACTCAGTGAAGAGGGAAAGTTGTGGACAGATGAAAATTAAAATATGGAAATACTTAAATCTTTCTTAGCTTCATTTCTCAGATTATCACTTGACCAGCTGCTATTTGGACAGGCAATAACTGGATGAAAGCTCAGGTTAGACCAGTTGAAAGACATATGGGAGAACACTTAAAGCAGTTTAACAAATTATCTGGATCATAACACCTGTGCCAGGATATTGTAAAAACTGACTGAATCAATCATAAGTCATTATTAATCTTTGTGTGCTTGTGGAGGGTAAATGGAATTCTGAAGGAATGAGCACTTGGTACCTATTTTTATCTTATTAGGAATAAAAGGGTTTTATTCTTTATTCCGGAAAAAAGAAAAACAAGTCCCTCCAAATATTAACTTTTGTTCTCTCTGGATAGGACCAAAAGAAATGGGATTTAAGTGCAGAAGGCAAGTTTGGACGAGACAGTAAAATATTAAAAAAAAATTCCCTAAATCTTTCTAATGTTAAAGGGGTACATATTCATGGAAACAGGTTGCTTAGAGAGTTTTTAGGGCCCAGTCATGGTGCATTGTTAAGATTAGGTTAGGCAAGCATCTGCCAGGAAGAGTGTAGACACATTTGACCGTGCTTATAGAGAAGAAATGGGGAGAATATTGTCTCTGAAGGATCCTTTCACATTAGATATCTGCTTTCTTATTATGTCATTACTCAAAATATCTATTTTGAGTGTCCTATCCTCTCATTGTTCCCCCTCTCTTTTTGGTTTGCAACATGCTTGTTTTGTGTGGCTGCCTATTATTTCTCTAAGTTTATGATTTTTAAAGCAGAGACTTGGATTTTTCACAGCATCTGCTAATAAGGACTTATTGTTGACACCTAGATGCCTGTTACAGGCCTTCCTCTAATGATACTAAAAATAGAATCATTAGAAGGTTTCTGGTTTGAATACAAAAAAATTAAACTCTCTGAAAACTTTCTGCAAAATGATAGGGTTTTTTTAGGGGGGTGGGGAATTAAAGGGAGTATTCTAATTTTGCTTTATGCTGGATAGCAATTTAGAGAGTTTTACCCAGCATTATAAAGTAGTGTTTTATGTTTAGCTTCATTTACAATAGAAAAGTCCTAAAAATGACCAGGGTGCAGGGTAATTCCAGTTTGAATTTAGTTGATAAAAGTAGGACCAATATGAATTTTTTTAGTGCTGGATTTAATTCACTTTGAGTGAGTCTTACACGAGCAACACTTAGAGGATTTTTACCATGCAGTTCAGACAATATATTTTGGCTATGCCAAAAGTGTGAAAAAATAGTCACCATCTCTGGAGGTATTTTAAAGATGTGTTGATGTGGCACTTGGGGACATGGTTTACTGGTGGGCTTGACAGTGCTGGGTTAATGGCTGGACTCAATTTTAAAGGTTTTCTCCCACTGAAATGATTTTATGACACTATGATTCTATATGTGAGGGCTTCTTTTTCTCCTTTGGTTTATCTTCTGTCTCAGCAACACCTAACTAAAACCAAAAATTATGTCATAAAAATATCCTTATACATCTGGAAACTCAGCTGTAAGTACACCGTTGTTATCATCTAAAAGATAAAAATTAAATAAGGGTCTTTGTATAAGAGGTTTGGTAATGTCATTCTGCTTTTATTTAGAGGTTGAAGAAACCCTTTTTGCTTTCCTGCCTTCCTC